>AWWV01013817.1:0-21533 GCA_001974805.1 Corchorus capsularis | reverse complement strand
TATTCATTGTTGTCCCCCTTTGAGCCTAATTAATTCTTTTCAATGGAACCCTAATCAAGGATCACCCTCCACACTGGGGGGGCAAAGGTGAAGAAGGATTAGCCTCGAGAGGAAGGGTTTGCACTCAAGTTCAAATGGGGCATCCCAACAGTAATGAGTAGAGTTTAGAAAAAGGCATTGAGTCCACTCCATCAAAGAAATTCAAATCAAA
The DNA here is from genome assembly GCA_001974805.1 of Corchorus capsularis. Lineage (NCBI taxonomy): Eukaryota > Viridiplantae > Streptophyta > Magnoliopsida > Malvales > Malvaceae > Corchorus > Corchorus capsularis. The sequence continues at coordinate 21,322 of AWWV01013817.1, read as the reverse complement.
AGTCAGATGAAGAAGGGAAGGAAATAAAAAGAAAGAAAAGAAAAAAGAAAAAGAGGAGGAAAAAGTGAAAATTGAATGTGAAAGGAAAAAATTGGAAATAAAAGTGAAAGGAAGAGTGAAGTTATGAGATGGAGCAAAGGACAATTAGAATGATAATATCCTTCATATAAGGAAGAATGATCCTTGATTCAAATACCCTAAAACACATTTTTGAGCCGTTATATCCTTTCTTTGGCAACTCAGAACCCAAGCCTACATTACGTGCCTAATAAAAGTCCATCTTTGATCTTGTGAGGACGTTCGAGGGGAGAATTTTCCTCAACAAAAATAATAGTCCATTTTTTTTGCAAACTGTTTTGGGTCAAAACTTCTAAAAGATTTTTCTGATAAATTTGTAGTTTTTCAAGTGCATGTAAAAAAAAAAAAACAAGAAAACAAAAAGGAAGAGAAATGATGAAAGAAAAAGAAAAAGAAAATTAATGATGAAGAAAAGAAGCTCTAGGGTGAAAACCCGAAAGGGCAGTCTAGAGCAAGGATGGGAATTCCAGGAGCTTCCCAAGGCTTTGATAAGGAAACAATAATGAAAGAAGGAGATAAATAATGGACCAAAAGAAGATCCTGAAAAGAATGAGATGAATGGATAAGTTCAAATTGATAACCTGCAAAGAACAGTTCAGATTGGAAAAGTACAATCAGTGGAGAATATACTTCAAGAACGTCTCTTAAGGTCGAAAGGGTGAGGGTCTGGTCCAGACTGAGTCAGGAATAGCAAAAATATTGTTTTTGAGAATCCTTTGGCATGTCAGCAAATCGTCGTCAGTGTATTCATCGTCATGAGGCTCTACCTTTCTTATATCTATTATTTGAATATATTCTAGATGAAAAACATATGCTTCTTAGTAAAAATTGCTTTTGAATACTTGCATTTCATCACTGATCATAAAGGGCAAACATGCATAGAACTATTCATAAAACATTCAAGAATAGGGATTGGAAGAAGTAAACGGTCATTTGGGGGCAAGAAAACCAAAGTTAGAGCAGATACTATTCAGAAAGAAAATGGGGCATAAGGCGTGCAAAGAAGGACAATACAGGGCAAGATTGGAAGAAAAGGAGTCAGAGTAAGGCCTATACAGAGCAGATAGTCTAACAAGCAATGATTTAGAGGGATGGCAGGTGCTAAGAGGAAGGATTTGATGGAATACAGTTAGGGACCATGCGGAGCCATGAACCCCAAATAAAAGAGAATTCATATCATGCATTTTGCATTACCATGCATTGGCATTAGGTCATGGTGCATTTTAATCGGCATTAAAGCATATTTTTAGAACATGTTTTTCCAGGGAAGATTCCAACAATCAGAATTCATCACAAGAACAAATTGTTCAAAGAAATTTTCAGATGCTCAAGTTGATTGCCAGTTGACTCAGGGCAAGTCTCTCAATCAAGCGCAAAAATTCAAGAGAATCTTCAGGGGGCTCGGGTTAATGTTTATTGATCCAAGGCGATTTTTCTTGAGTTAATTAATCCAGGGCGATCTTTCTTCAGTTAATTTCAATTGATCCAGGGTGATATTTCTTGAGTTTATTTCAGTTGACCTAGGATGGTCTTTCTTCAGCTTATTTCAGTAAACCCAGGGTGGTTTTTCTCCATTTTATTTCAGAATGATCGATTCAGTCGACCCAGGGCGGTCTTTCTTTAGTAGTTTCCAAGTTTATCCAAGTTTATGTTAGAATGATCGATTCAGTTGACCCAGGGTGGTTTTTCTTCAGTTCATGTCAGAATGATCGATTCGGTCGACCCAGGGTGGTCTTTCTTCAGTAGTTTCCACGTTTATCCAAGTTTATGTTAGAGTGATCGATTCAGTTGACCCAGGGCGGTTTTTCATCAGTTGTTTCCAGTTGATCCAGGGTGGTCTATATCAAGTTACTCAGTTTGATCCAGGGTGGTCTTCGTCAAAGATTCATTACTTTATCAGTTAATTTCAGAATCCTGTTCAAGATTGTTTACTTTATCAGTAGGTCTCAGGATCCTGTTTGAGGATATCTTTGCTTTGAATTTCATTTTAAAATCCTGTTTTAGGTCTCTGCTCGAGGGTTTTGATTCAAAATCCTGTTGGAGAGTTTCATTTCAAAATCCTGCTTGAGGTCTCTAGTCGAGAGTTTCTTGTTTCAATTCCAAAATATCATGTTCATTTCAAATCCTGCTTGAGGTCTCTAGTCGAGAGTTTCTTGTTTCAATGTCTTGTTTCATTTCAAATCCTGCTTGAGGTCTCTAGTCGAGAGTTTCTTGTTTCAATTTTAAATCTTGTCTTCCAAATCCTAATCGAGGTCTCTAGTCGAGAGTTTCTTATTTCAATCCAAAATCTTGTTTCATTTTAAATCCTGCTTGAGGTCTCTAGTCGAGAGTTATCAATTCTAAGTCCTGTTTCATTTTCAAATCCAACTCGAGGTCTCTAATCGAGAGTTTTCAACCCAAAATCTTGTTTCATTTTAAATCCTGCTTGAGGTCTCTAGCCGAGAGTTTCTGTTTCAATCTAAAATCTTGCTCGAGAGTTTTGCTTTCAAATTCCGCTTTAAGACTAGAAAGTGGGTGTCTACGTCTTTGCGCACTTTCTAACTCTCAGAAAGTACACAAACTACTTTTTTGTAGACTTCCCAATTGTTAGAAAGTACACAAAGAGGGGCAGCTGTAGACACCCATTTTTGTCCGATATCCTTTAATTTAAATCAATTTATTTCTTAAGGTCATCCAGGGGCATTTTGGTCATTTTCACATCATAGGGGCATTTTGGTCATTTTTGCATTAAAGGGGCATTTTGGTCATTTTTAGTCCATTTTTAATTTAGGTTAGCTAATTTATTACCCATTCGTCTAAATTGCATTTGAAAAAACCCAAAAAAAATCTTAATGTGCATACTTGGCATTTCTACATATTTTATGGCTTAGTTTCATTTAGTAATTTAGCATTGTTGCATTTTAATCCTTTATTTAAAATTAATTTTGTTTGCAAATATGGGGGCATTTGAGTCAATTCTTGAATATAAGAAAATTTAGGTAATTTAGTTCACATGTCACTAGGTTCATAATTCTAAAAATACAAAAAAATATATAAGTTGGAAAATCATAAACAGAGTTGCATTGCATTTTCATTTGGTAATAAATATAGAACATATGCCATGGTTCCTTTACATTGTTATTCTTACAAAGATACAAAAGAAAATAAAAAAATAGAAATTGGAAAATATAAAAAAAATGGAATAATCCCAACGGGTAGAGGTCACATGTTCCCATTCCTTGGCTTTTCCTTAAATTCTAAGTCTCGTTTTTAGTTTGCTTTTCCCTTTTGACCCAGGCCTGCAAATAAGGAAAGAAGAGTTCAGTTTATGGGTTGAAAAGCCAGTGGCTATGTGTTGCATAAATTAAAGCCATCACACCGCACATTGCCTTCAATTGCAGTTAATGGTAAGTCCAAGCAATTCAGCACAGACAGGGCAAGAAACAAATCATCAAGGCATGGAGACAATGATGGAACAATTTCTTTCCAAGTAGCTTGAATTCAGTTGGGGCATTCGAAGTTCAACTTAAGTAATTCAGCAAGAAATTAGCAGTTTTGAATTCAAGCAGATCATGAAATAGAGTCAAATCACAGGCATTTATAAGCATAATCATGATGTTTTAAATTCCTCTGCAAATTCTACGGAAAGCAATTCGAAGAAGGCAACAAAGAAGGCCATTTGCAAAAGGGAAACAGTGCAAGAAAAGAATAATAGCAGAGTCCACTAGCGCATCTAATCAAGCATGGCAAGATTTTGAACTGGATGGATGTAGTGCAGAGAATGGCAGCAATACAAATGAATTCAGCAATACATTACACATCGTCATAATCAAAACAGCATACATAAGCAGTGTAAGCTTTTTTCCTCTTGCATATTATGATCATTAAATCAGTGATCAAGCAAATGTTCATAAGGAAACAAGTGCAATGGCAAACTCAAAGCAGCAGACAAACATTTCATCTCAAGAGTCGGCATTTAATCATCCCAAGCAGTGAAATCTAAAATTTCAATGTGTAATGTATCATCTCAAAAATTTACAGAGGGGAAAAGAAAATTTACCAAGAGAGAGGGTCACCTTCCTTCACCAGCTCAAAGTTGACAGCTCAGTACCTCCTTCCTTATCCCTTAATTACTACCTGTGAACATAGAGATAAGCAGATCAGAATTTCAACAGAAATGAACCGAATTTCAAGAGACAAATTATCACGAGTTAAAAGGGAATTACCCATGGTGGTTAACCCGGATTTTTCCTCAAGTTATTCCTCACAGAGATTCCCTCGGGTTCAAGTTTGCTCTTTCTGTTATGTTTCTCTCTGTTTTTTCCCTTTCTTTTTCTTGCCCCTTTTATAGTTTCAGTTCCATTTCAGTGATGGGTCTGAGGTTTGGTGTATGTAGCTTTATGATTTAATTTCTTTTGCCTAATTCAAGTTAAATAAGAGATAAGAAAGGGAAGATGGAGAGGAAGAGAGAGGGCAGCAGGATTGGTTTTGCTGCAACTTTTTCTTTGTGCATATTAAGATTGGCCGAGTTTGATTTATTGGCTATTCTACACAGATGTGGGAGATTGGATGAAAATTGCATTCTTGAAGCACAAGTTGTTCTTGATTCAACAAGGGTTGGCTTCCAATGGAGAGCATACCAAGACAGCAAGGTTGAAGGAAAAAAGTTCCTGGTCTCTGTGGAACAAGAAGAAACTTGCTTGTTGGCAAAAGTCATATGAAATTGTTTTAATACAGGTCAACAGTTTATTTTTAAGATTTAATTTTCAAGTTCTCCCAGAGCTATTGAATGAAGGAAATTCATTTTCTTTATTTATGACATCTAGGACACTCTCTACTTTCTTTATCACTTTGCAGGTAACCTGTTTCATACTGAGTGTTGAAAACAATTCTATAGGTAATGTCTTATTGTGCATTGTTGAATTGAATCTTTCCATATCTCTTCTCCTTATAAAACTCATTAATCTTTATGCACTCAATATCTCTATTGTCTAACTACTATATCTTAAAGTTTTGACTTTCTTTCTTTTAAGAACCTATACATACATGTACAAATATTAATTTATTGAGGTGGACATTTACTTTTATCGTGTGGTGCTTGCTATTCATACAAAACAAAACTAATTCAAATTTTTCCAAGTTAATATTTGTTTAATGAAAATCAATCCTCTTTGCCAAGCATCAAATTCTTCTCGACCAGAGCTAAAGATTTCATAGCAACACTCCAAGACTTGCAGGAGTAGACTACAATGACACTTCAATGACTAATAACGCTGAAGTAGAAACATATCCTATCCTAAACACAATTAAAAGTGCTTCTATTAGTTCAAGCATAGGATGATGCAGGCAATCAATCTGAAAACAGACCACTCAGTAGATGGCTAGGATCACAATTTCATCTACCTTAGATGCAGTATCAACAACAACACAGCACAATATCCAGATTATGCTTGATCGAGTAGGTCCAACCACTTTAGAGCTAGCAAGCACACCATGTGAAGCTGAAAATTATCCCCAGCAAATAGACTCCGCATGTTATCAGAACCATTCTAGTTTACAACCCACATATCATAATTCTCACTGAAACAAGAACAACAATGGAATAGCAATTCTTGGAGTCTCAGTGTGCTAACAACTCAATCTTACATGCCATTGATCCTCTAGGATATTTTGGAGGTTCTTGGTGTTGGGTTATGCCCAAAAGACCAATTAAGTAATTGGTCCATTGAGCCCAAATTAGTGGCCCAATTATCATGATTAAAGTGTTTAATCATGTCCATCAAATTCATCTTAACCTAGGTATAAATAAGTGTAATTTTACCTAGGGAAATGGGCTAACACATATTCTAAGCCGTCAACCCTTTCTGAAAAGAAAAAATCTCTGACGTTTTGCTAGCACAACACGAGAAAGATTCAAGCTTCAATCTTGATTGCCTGTTGATCGTGTGGACTCCTTAGAGGCAAGAACCAAGAAGGATTTCACTATAGTGGTTTCGAACCCCAAATCATTTTGTGATTCGCTTCCTAAGGTATACTTTCTATCACTACTTGGCTCATCTTCGTAAGGATCCTGGTTGGGAACCGATTTTATGGGCGAACCTTGTTTATTGGGTAAGATGACCAAAGCTCCTTTCACCAAACAAGGTGAGAGAGCCAATGATTTATTGGGCCTCATACATACTGATGTTTGTGGACCTTTAAACAAACAAGCTAGAGGGGGTTACCAGTATTTCATTACATTTACTGATGACTTCAGTAGTAATGGATATGTCTATCTTATGAAACTCAAATCTGAAGCCTTTGAAAAGTTCAAGGAATTTTAAGAATGAAGTACAAAACCAAATTGGCAAAAGTATCAAGGCACTTCGATCTTATCGAGGTGGAAAATATTTAAGCAAAGAATTGTTTTACTGTCTGAAGGAGTTTGGGATAGTCTCACAACTCACTCCTCCTGCCACACCACAATGGAATGGAGTTGCGGAAAGAAGGAATCGAACTTTATTAGACATGGTTCGATCAATGATGAGTCATGCAAAGCTTCTAGTTTCCTTTTGGGGACATGCATTAGAAACTGCTGCTTTCACACTGAATCGTGTTCCATCAAAGTCAGTTCAAAAGACACCATGAGATGTGGACTGGGAAACGCCCCATATGTCTTTTATGAAGATTTGGGGATGTGAGACTTATGTAAACACGCCAAACATTAGATAAGCTTGAACCCAAATCTGAAAAGTGCTTGTTTGTATCCTAAACAAACTAAAGGATACTATTTTTATAATTCCACCAAGAATAAAGTGTTTTGTTGCTCGGACAGGTGTTTTCTAGAAAGAGAATTTATCTCTGGAAAGATTAATGGGAATAAAATAGACCTCGAAGAAGTTCGAGAACAACAGCAAGACACTAAACCTCAAATGGAACTTGAACATAGTTCACAAATTGTTGTGGAATATGAATCGGAGCAGATCCCACAATTTGTTGAGGAACAAGATACCACTCAAGAAACATAGCCATTGCGTAGGTCTGTAAGAACACATCGTTTACCTACGAGGTATGCTTTATGCATAACTCATCATAGTGATGTTTTGCTCATGGATCAATATGACCCTACAACCTACCAAGAACCGATGGCAGGCCCAGAATCTGAGAAATGGCTTGAGGCCATGAAATCCGAAATGGATTCCATGTATGCCAATCAGGTATGGACCTTGGTTGACCCACCTGAAGGGATAAAGCCCATATGGTGCAAATGGGTTTTCAAAAAGAAGACCGACATGGATGGTAATTTACATACCTATAAAGGGCGATTGATTGCTGAAGGTTTTCGACAAATTCTTGGTGTTGACCATGATGAGACCTTTTCGCCAGTTGCAATGTTCAAATCTATTCGGATTTTGCTTGCAATAGCTGCATTTTATGATTATGAAATTTGGCAAATGGATGTCAAAACCGCCTTCCTTAATGGGAATCTTCATGAGGATGTGTACATGAAAGAACCTGAAGGTTTTGTCACTCCACCAAATGCTGGAAAAGTTTGTAAGCTACAAAGATCCATTTATGGATTGAAGCAAGCTTCTCGAAGCTGGAATCTTCGTTTTAACGATGCGGTCAAAGAGTTTGGTTTAATTAAAAATGAAGATGAGCCTTGTGTTTACAAGAAGGTTAGTGGGAGCACAATTGTTTTCTTAGTATTGTATGTAGATGACATACTTCTCATTGGGAATGACATCCCTACTATAAAATCTGTGAAGACTTGGTTAGGGAAATGTTTCTCTATGAAAGACTTAGGTGAAACAAACTATGTGCTAGGTGTCAAGATCTATAGAGATAGATCAAGGAGATTACTTGGCCTAAGTCAGAGTACATACATAGACAAGGTGCTAAAATGGTTTAGCATGCAAGACTCTAAGAAAGGATTTACACCTATGACACATGGCAATACTCTCTCAAAAGAACAATGTCTTGTGACTCAAAAGGAGAGAGAGCGCATGATTCAGATTCCATATGCATCAGTTATTGGATCTATCATGTATGCCATGTTATGTACTCGCCCTAATGTTTCGTATGCCTTAAGCATGACGAGTAGGTACCAACCTAATCCAGGTGAAGGTCATTGGATTGCTGTCAAGAATATCCTTAAGTACTTGAGAAGAACTAAGGATACATTCTTGATATATGGAGGTGAGGAAGAGCTCACTATCAGAGGTTACACAGATGCAAGCTTCCAAACTGACAAGGATGATTCTCGACCGCAATCTGGATATGTGTTTTTTTAAATGGTGGTGTTGTAAGCTAGAAGAGTTCGAACCAAGAAACAGTAGCCGATTCTACAACAGAGGCCGAGTATATAGCTGCTAGTGAAGCGGCTAAGGAGGCTGTTTGGGTCAAGAAGTTCATTTCTGAACTTGGGGTTGTACCTAGCATTACAGATCCTATACAGCTCTTTTGTGACAACAATGGAGCTATTGCACTGGCTAAGGAACCCAGACTCACAAACGATCCAAACATATACTTTGGCGCTTCCATCTCATCCGAGAAATTATTGATAGAGGAGATGTGAAGGTATGCAAAATACCAACTGATGACAATGTTGCCGATCCATTGACGAAGCCTCTGACGCAACGGAAGCATGATCGTCATACTAGCTCACTTGGTATTAGATACATTAGTGATTGGTCTTAGTCTCATTGGTATATTACTTGAAACCTAATAATTGATTATGTTTTATAAACATTTATCATGCTTACATTACATATTCTATGGCAAATTCCATTATTATATTTCATATGAAGTTTGCATAATGTATGTAAATATAATAACGTCCTTAGAATAATTATGATATTATTCTTAAATGTCCTAGTCAAGTATTATTGAGGATTAAGACATCAATAATACATTGAGACTAGTATGTGTAGTGACTGATGATAAGTGGTTGTCATGGATATGAGATATCAAGTCAACATATAGGTACATGTTGGAGAACAGATGTACTGGACCGACCCGACATGAGAATGCTACATGGATTGTTATATGAATCTCATAAGCGATTCTCAAAGTAACAATGGTGTATGTGATCCTTTGACTTGAGATCATCATAGATTGCTACATGATAAGTCGTATACTTTAATATAGTCAAACGTCACTCCCAATTGGTTGACCTATAAAGGCTATAATTGGGTGTGCTACAAATCATGCAAAAAGAAAAGTGCATGATCAAGATAGAATTTGTCCCTCCTATTTAACAGGAGTGATATCCTGGGCCCCTTGATTGAGTGAGATTAGAAATGCATGGCCGTGCTCAAATGAATTGATATGAGATATCAATTGCATTTGTTGAAACTAATCCATTAAGCAATCAAGAAACATAAAGATTGAACTATACAAGTATGACATAATCCATGACTTGTGTTCAATCAAGGTATCAAGGACAAAAGGATTAAACAACACAGTAACATTGATCACATATAAGCTTATATCGAATCACGATATTCTTGTAACTTAGGTAGCAATGATGTGTTGCTAGACACCGCTCATTGCTTGTGGCATTAAGATATCTTGTCACTGCTAACGGTATAAGAACCTAATGGGTCGCACACTTAGATCGACTGGGTAATGAAGCACAGAAAGGTTGACGTGGATAATTAGTCTTAGTGCAAGTGGGAGATTGTTGGGTTATGCCCAAAAGACCAATTAAATAATTGGTCCATTAAGCCCAAATTAGTGGCCCAATTATCATAATTAAAGTGTTTAATCATGTCTGTCGAAACATTCGGGTCCGGGGGACCCTACCGAAACGACTTTGGAAAAAAGGAGTCGCCACTAATCGTTTTTTTACCTAGGTGTGATTAGCCACCTACAATCATTAGACCTAATGGACCATGCTTGACGACAGACACACTAAATCTAATACTACGGTCTACGAACCAAAACCTGAGTCTGGGAGTCGGTTACGTGTGGGGAAGGATTAGCACCCCCACAACTCCCGTCAAACGATGGTACCTCTAGTCTAAAATAAATCTAACGGGTTTAATATTAAACGGTTGCTTTTTCACTATTTGTTCTCTTGTTGATCTTTTTCTCTTCGAAAGAGAATTTTGAAAATGCTGTGACAAAACCTTTTATTTTTGTTTTTAAAGTCTTTTATTTGCTTTGAAAACCTCCATTCAGTCTTCCTAAAAATGGTGAGAGAATCTTTTTTTTCTTATTGATTTGGAAATTTTTTCCCATCTTTTATTGATCTACTAATCCTGAAACTAAGTCTGATTTAAATTTGAAAACCTCTGCTTAAGTCTTAAAAACTCTTGATTACCAATTTTCAATTTCTTTTGAAAACTGAATAAGAGAGCATGATTTTTTTTTCAAAACATTTTTGAAAAATACTTTTTATTGCATCTTTTAATTTTCTGATTTTTCCCTTTTTTTGGATTTTGTTTGATTTTTCCTAACTTTACTTAATGCATGAATGCAAGTGATGAATGCAAAATCCAGTTGTTAAAGTTGACTCACGTAACCTGGGCTATTGAAAGCCCTTCCCGGGATATATGCTCAGAACTCCGACGCATCCCGAGAAGAAACGTCTCATTCTCGGAGGCATTCAATGGCCTCGAAAACTCGACCACACACTGAATGCCCCTTCTTCGGAAGGGCTATGGTTATCAACTATCATTTAGTGGCATGCCATGTAACAATTAAATTTGTTGAAAATAAATATGAAATGCAAATGCTTAATTACTAATTATTAAGCTAACCTATATTAATTACAAAACCCAAAGATTTAATTAAATTAAAGTTAAACTAACAAATAAATTAAAAGAAATTGAAATAAACAATTTTGGGGACTTTCCTGCACATAAAATAAACAATCAGCAAAGTTCAGGGATCAACTGGCATTAAAAGGCAAACAAAACCCTAAATCAGGGACCAAAGCGAACACAGAAATAAATTTGAATCTTTAAAAGAACGGGAACACAAATTAAAGTCCTCATATGAACTAAATTAGACCTTCTAATTAGACCAACCCTAAAAATCAAATCTCTAACCAAAAATTTTAATTTTTAAATTAAGATTAATTCAAAAAGATTCATCAATCCCTTTCCAAGTTGGTTTTGATTAGAAAACATTAAATCTTTAATTCAAAGTTTTGGTTTTCAAATTAAAACTAGCTCAAAATGATTTAATACTAAATTTCCAAACTAATTTTAATTTAAAATTTAAGCCTTAAATCAAAGATTTCATTCTTGTAATTAAAACCAACTCAAAAAGTGATCATGAATCCATCTTTGAATCAATTAAAATTTAAAAATCAAAACTTTAAGCTAAAGGCTTGATTTTATTTTAAGTTTAAATTAAATTCCAAGGAAAATAACCACAATCACATTCTTAATCATCATTTTTTATTTTCATCATGCTATAACAAAAAATCACAACTTTAACATGGAAGCTAGTAACTTAAACTCTTAAGACATGAATCTTCACAAAAAGTAAACCATTAAGGCATAAATGATTAACATAGACCTAATCCATTACATTTTATTAACCAAAAACTAATCTTTTACACTAAAGATCTAAGCTTTTAACTAAATCATCACTTAAATTATCAAACTAGCATTTTAACATTAGATCTACCATATAACAACATAAACATGCATTAATCAAATAAGCATAAATCATTTATAACATAAATCACAAGTAAACAATCCCCAATTAAAATGGCAGCTAATAGTCCAAAATTGCATGAATTAATAACATATAAACTAAGCTAAAAAGGATTAAATTGAAGAGAAAAGAAGTTTACCTGCCCAAAACGACGGCGTTTTATCTTAAGCCTTCTCCTTTTTTAAACGGCGTCTTCTTCTTCTTTCTTAATTTTCCTTTTTTTTTTCAACATTTGAACAGCAAACCCTAGTTTCGATCTCCTTCTGATTCTCTCAACAAAATTAGCTCAAGGAAGTTCTTTCTCATAAAATCTAACCCAGATTTACAATCCCCATACCTAAAAACCCAAAACCCCTCAAAGAAAAGGAAAAAAAAATCACCAAGAAAAGAAAAGGAAACAAGCAATTCAAGACTCTGAAAATCAAGAACAAGGTGCGGTTCCTTTCGAGCAAGAATGTTGCTCTTCTCAAGGTAATCACCGTCTTACCCTTATTGTTCTTGTTTTTTCTTTTTTTCTTTTGAAATTCAGAGAATAAGAGAGAGATCGAGAGAATGAATGAGAGAGAGTGAAAAGGGTGTCAGCCGAGTGTGATCAGAGCAAAATCTCAGTGAGGAGAGGAAAGAGAGAGAATTCCTTCCTCCGTAGTGTCTGTGTTCATCCCCCCTTTTGCTAGCTGTCATTTCCTTTTATTTTTTCTTTTTTTTAATGTCTTCCTCCTTTTCTGTTGTAGGCGAATTAGCCAGCTTTCAGTGAGCCAATCAGTGGATTCCCCTTGGAATCGGAACCAATAAGACCCTAGCAACCAGGTTATTTTTACATTTTTTCTCCTCAAATTAATTCCTGTCATGATGAAAATTATCTTGACACGTTTGTCATCTTGCAGAGACAGTTGCTGAAGATAAGAACCAATGTGCTGAGCTGCCTTTAATAGGATGGTGAGGTGAATTCTCTGTCTCTGCGGGTAAGGTTCGTTTTCTCTCTTTTTTAACTGAAATCGGGAATGACTTTGGTAAAATAAAAGTGTGCCCTGAATGTCTATGATAGGAGGCCTATTATGCCACTTGATGACTTGCTTATTAACGAGCCCTTATGTGTCTGTTAAGATGTCACCTGCATTAGTGATGAAATCGGTTTGCTGCTTTCTGCATTTTGTCATGCCTTTGCCCTCATTCCTTTATCTCATGATTATCAAAAATGCTTGTCACGCATGATTATGATGAATGCTAGCTGAAGTTAATTGAAAGTTGAAACTAGCTATATGCTTATGTACAAGTGCATGCTTATGCTTATTGAAACTAGCATGATATGTAAGAAAGTTTATAAAGGGTGATCTTGCAAATGCTTTGTATAAAACTATGCTTGTTGTCTAAATGCCTAAGTGCTGCTGAAGATGTATGCTATGCTAGTATCTAGGTGATTGAATTTTTAAACACACATGAAAAGTGCAGGTGTTGTGTATATACTCTGAAATGTGTATGAAATGGGATTGTAGTGATGATTGCTGTATTTTTTTTGATGATCTAGAATGGTTGATGCTGAAACATAACCGGAATAATAATGTGCAATGCAGAAATTAAAGTGCATATTCATGCTCACAAATGAAATTTAAAGAGAGGAAGAATGAATGCCCATGCATGTTAGATATGAAACTCTAAAGCTTGCTATGAAATGTCCATGCAATTTTTGACTTAACACGTGTTGTTGTTAAATGCAATCAATATGATTGTGTGTGGTGAATTGTTATGGAACGTTTATGCAGGAAGTTGGTTATTTGGGTGTATATGGACATTGTGAAATCGAAGAGGAGCATGTATGCCGAGTTTGATAGTCGTTAATGATGGCACAAGCTTGGCAAAGGGGAGACAATGACTACTACAAAGTTGGTACATCGCATTTCATAAGCAATTGAGAAAGCAAAGTTAGCAGGAGCCGAATCAAAAGGCATAGGAACCAAGACATAGGACTCGAAATTTGGGGACCGCGAGAGTTTCATTCTTTTTTTTTTTTTTTGTATCTTTCAAATGCTTATGTAAAATCATAGCATCCCATTCATTGTAAACAAACATATGTATTGAACTTCCAGAAATCAAAATCTTTTTGTATTTTGGCTATTTCATTTTTTGTATTTTTTTGTAATAAAAATGCTAAAATGCAACTATTTAGTAGCAAATGAAAATGCGGATTAAATGGGTGTCTACAATGTCCATCAAATTCATCTTAACATTTTCGAAAGCTAAGCATTGCATAGAATGTACATTGGATTTGTTAGCTCAACTACTAGGTGTACTGTCGACTGTGAGGTCTTGAATTCAAGTCTCATTGCATGTAAAATTTTGTGTGAGTTTTGTGGCACATTATTTGGGCTTTGTTCCGCTTTATGTGGGTTTGATTGGTTTGTTACTTTACTCGTATTGGAAAAAAAAATGCAGATTCTACTTGTGTTATGTTATGTGAAGAAATATCTAATTAAATTAATTTTTGAAGCAAATTAGTATTCCCAAAATGATTTTATATTAGAATAAGTAATTAAAGTGTTTAATGCCAAATCACCAATTATTCACTAAAACTATGACGCATGCCCATGCAAATTAATTGAAATTACCATGAAAAATAAAAGACTTTTTGTGATTTTTTTTAATGCAATTTGTATTATGATCCTAATCGAATTAGATGCAAATACCATACGAACTAAATTACCTAAATATTCTTTAAATTAAGAATTGATCTAAATGGCCCCTAATTGCAAATAAAGGATTAAAATGCAACAATACTAAATGAAGCTAAGCCCTAAAATATGCACAAATGCCAAAGGTGCACATTAAGATTTTCTAGGTTTTTTTTTTTAAAATGCAATCTAGATGACTAAAAAAATGAATTAGCTAATCTAAATTAAAATTGGACTGAAAATGACTAAAATGCCCCTGAATGCAAAAATGACCAAAATGTCCCTAGGTGACCCTAATGCCAAATAAGAAATAAATTGATTTAAATTGAAGGATAGAGGACAAAAATGGGTGTCTACAATGTCCATCAAATTCATCTTAACATTTTCGAAAACTAAGCATTGCATAGAATGTACATTGGATTTGTTAGCTCAACTACTAGGTGTACTGTCGACTGTGAGGTCTTGAAATTAAGTCTCACTGCATGTAAAATTTTGTGTGAGTTTTGTGGCACATTATTTGGGCTTTGTTCCGCTTTATGTGGGTTTGATTGGTTTGTTACTTTACTGGTATTGGACGTGGTTTGTATTAATAATTTGGTCAAAATACTCGGGAGGTCCCTCTACTTAGGTGAAAACCCCTAACAGGTGACGGTTCAAACTTCATAGTTTATGGGTTTGTATTTTCTGGTGAAAGTGCAAAGTGGGGATTGCTCAATTTAGTTTCTTAAACTTAAAGGTACTACTCAAGTTTGATTTATTCGTGGATTTAGTGTTTAATTAGCAAATGGGATTGTTTATTGATAAATTTAATTGAGTTTAGGCATGATTGTGAGATTGGGTAGAAACTGAGATTGGTTACTTAAACTTTGAATTTGTGATTGTAACTGATGTTTTAGTATTAGATTGGTTACTACTAGTTTCTGATTTTCTGTTATTTGTTAACCCTAGTACTTCATCAGTTAATTGTATATATATTGTGAAAGCTACTAATTGTTAAGAATCTGGTTTGATTCTTCTAAATTTAGGATTTTAGTTCTTTGGTTTATGATCTGTTTCACTGCTTGAGTGCTAGTTGAACATGAATTTGCTTTGTTTAACATTTCAGTATAACCTAAATTTGCTTTGTTTAGTTAACTAATGCTAGTTCTGTTTTGCAAATGTAGATGGCAGACATTGAAATTCCAGAGTCCGTGGACATAATGAGTGACGTAAAAAGTGATGAAAATCAAACAAAAGCCGTTGATGGTCTTCTTGTTGGCCATGATGGAAATACCAATGAAGCTGATAATATGGTTGAGCCTGTTAATTCTGCTAAAAGGCAAAGGGCATGCAATTATAAAATTTGGGACCATGCAAACAAATTTGAGGAAAATGGGGAAACTTAGGCAAGATGCAATTATTGTGGAAGAACCTATTTTGCTCATTCAAAAAAAATGGTTCCAGTTCACTTAGAATCCATGTCATGGCATGTTTAAAAAACCCTCTAGTAATTGCTGCTAAGGAAATGGACTCAAAGTAGAAAAAGATTGTGATGAATAGTGAAGGAGAGGTAGGAACTTGGAGGTTTGTTCATGATGCTGTTAGGAAAGCATTTGCTAGAATGATAATCTTAGATGAACTTCCCTTTAGGTTTGTTGAGGGAAAGGGTTTTAGGGAGTTTATGGTAACTACATGTGTAAGATTTACAATTCCATATAGACAAACAGTGGCTAGGGATTGTTTCGAACATTATGAGGAAGCTAAGAAGAAATTGAATGGGGTAAGTAAAGCTGCTGCTGGTAGGGTTTCTTTGAACACTGATACATGGACTTCTGTCTGGAAGTTTAGCTACATATGTGTCACAGCACATTACATTAATGATGATTGGACCCTACACATGAAGATAATTAGTTTTTACCCTATTACTAGCCATAAGGGTGAGGCCATAGGAAAAACACTAGAGAGGTGTTTAAAAGACTGGGGTTTAATAGATAAAGTGTTCAGTGTGACTGTTGACAATGCTGCTGCCAATGATGTGGTAGTTAACCATTTGAAGAAAATGTTTGTGAGTAGGAAATCTGCAATAGTGGGTGGGAAAAACTTGCATAATGAGGTGTGTTGCACACATCCTCAATTTGATTGTTGGTCATGGATTAAGAGAAAAAGATTATAATGAGTCTGTTTGTAAAATTAGGGGGAGTGTCAAGTTTGTTAGAAGCTCAAACTCTCGGTTGGAAAAGTTTTTAAGTGTGCTAAGACTAAAGGCATAGAGACCACTGTAGGCCTTTGCTTAGATGTTTCCACATGGTGGAATTCCACAAACACTATGTGTAGACACTCGTTCTTGTCCTATATCCTTCAATCAATTTATTTCTTAATTGGCATTAGGGTCACCTAGGGGGGCATTTTGGGTCTTTTTGCACTAAGGGTATTTTGGCCATTTGCACACTCATGGGCATTTTGGTCACATCATTCCATTGCTAGTTAGCATTTCTTTTTAGCATATTAGTAGTTTAGTCCATCTTTTCCTGTTCACATAGTTGATTTGATCTTGCATTTCATTATTTGCATCAAAGATGGAAAAAACCCAAAAATATTGCATATTCCATGATTTATTTTAATTAGTATGTTAGCGTCAGCACTTTAGATTTGATCCATGATTTATCCTAAGTATGTAGTCATTTGAAATCCAATTTGGGATCATGTTGATTAATTTGGATAACCTTTTATATTACTTACATAAAAGTAGAAATTGCATTTTTCATTTGCATAGCATTGTTATTAAAAAAATAATACAAAAATACAAAAAAATGAAATAACAAAAATACAAAAAGAATTTTCATTTATTACTTAAAGTACAAAAAGTAAATTCCTCATTCCGGTTTTACATTTACAGCTCAAATTACAATATTTAGTTTGCTTTCTCATTTAGTCATTCTCTATTAGGACTTGGCTGGCTTAAAATCTCAAAAGGTAGCTTTCCCTGAGCATAGCTTCCTTGATGATTTAGTTGGCATGCATAGCTGCAACAACTGCCTTTTCTCTGATAGTCTTCATCTTGTCTTCATCTTTAGAATTCAATCAGTATCTTGTTAGCCACTCGTGCACTTGGAATGGTCACACTCCCATGGTGTTTGCTCACTGCATTATCAATTTCATAACATATTTTAGCATTGCATATAGAACATTCACTTGGCAGCATACATTGTACAAAGTTCTTCAATTCATAGCATTTTACTTTATTGACAAACATTTAGGCTTTTTAAGTCAGCATTTTACGTTTTATAGAGCATTCTTCATTTTCATATGCATAATTCAGTTTGCAGGAATTTCATTCACAGATTTTCAGAGGTATTCCATAGCCAGCACCATTATCAAGTTCATTGCAAATTCAAGTGCATTGTTAATCAAAATCTGGTTTTCATACTATCATTTTCATAAGGATGCATGCAGTGCTATTCAAATCATAAAGGTTGGGACAAATAAGACAGATTTGCATTGAAGACAAATGAAATATAGTTAAGGCAGATCATGACACAATGGAAGCATGTATGGGCAAATATACAAAGGCAGCATTATGACCACGGTAGTTATTACATCACCATAAAGCTAAATTGCAGGATTATTCATTGCATGAATGACTACTACGGTAGGAATATTGGCTAGCAGTTAAGGATTCACAGAGAAAATACATAAGGCAGCAATACATCAAGCAAATACAAGCCAAAAGCAATCTGAGTTGATCACAGGGGAAAACAGGGCAAACCATAAAGGAATCACTATCATAACAACAGCCACATTCATTGCAACAATTCAATGGAATTTAGCAGCTAAAATGCACAATGAAGACCAAGTGTGCCCATACAATTCAAAACTGTCACATGTTAATTATCAGGGCAGTCCATCTCATGACACTTCATAACAAGGGTAGGCAATTAAATGCAGAAGTCTATGACTCAAACAGAATTGTCCCAAGCAGTAATTCATAGCTCCAAAATTTAGTTACAAAAGGGAAGGATCATACCTAAGGGAGAATCCAATGCTGATACACATTGTTGCCAGCGAAGCAATCCCTTGAGGCTTATCCTTCCAAATTGACAGCACAGTTTCTATCTCTCGGTTAACAACCTGCAAAAAGACAAAAAAAATTTGGTTAGCTAAGGGATAGGGAGGAATCCTTGGATTCAGGGAATCGGAAAAGAAGGAGGGGAAGGATTGAATAACACAACACTGGGAATCTTCTCTCTCACACTCTCTGATTGATCAATTCTCTCTCTTCAGTCTCTCGGACTCACTTTCTTCCCAGAGGATTTGGATTTTTCCTTCTCATACAGACTGACTGGAAAACCCACTGCTTTCTTCTCTCTAAAAAAAAATCTCCGAAGCACATTCTCTCCCTACATTCAGTTTCTCTCGCTCCTATCAAGGACTCTCCCATTTTTTTTTCAAGGGTCCTTTCTTCATGACGCTCTCTCTTGAACACACACTGAACAAAAAAACAGAGGGATTGCTCCCCTCTGAATTTTTTTTTCTCTTTTCCCCTCACTCTTTCCTCTGCTCACTCAGGGACTCTTATTCGCTTTCACACTCAGACTTGAGGAATCGAACAATCTTGTCTCTCTGAAACCAACACCGGATCCATCGAACACACTCAAGATCAAAACCCCTTTTCTTGCTGTCGAAACCTAGACCGAATCTTGCTCTTCAATACCCAAATTGAATCTTTTCCTTCGAATTGAGAGAGGGCTTTCATGTTTCAAGGGGTGGGGAATCCGAATCTAGTGCTATTTTGATGGAAAAGGGATCATTTTGGTGAAATCTAGTGGAGGATCGAAGGAGGGAGAGCGCGGGTTCAGGAGTTGTGAGGAAGAAGAAGAAAACAGAAAAAAAAAAAAGGAAGTAAAGGAAGAAGAAAAAAAAACGCTGAAAAAGGAGAGGCTTTGGAAAGAAACGGCGCTGTTTCTGTAGGTATTTCTTTTTTTCCTTCAATTTTATCCACATCATTTCAATTTATTGCTATCTGGGACTGTTCGTGGTTGATTATTTCGATTTAAGACTTGTTTGTTTTATTTTTGTGGTAAAGTTGATAGATTTAGGTTATGTTGGCCATAAATAATCTTTCCCATGTTAAATCTAAGTAAAAATCCTAACTTTTTAATTTCCATGTTAAAATCTTAAGTAATTTATTAAATAATCATGTCATTTGTTAAGTTTAAGATTAAAGTTATGAGTAGTTTAAAAATGGGTCTTTTAGTTTAAAGATTAGATTTTTGTTCAAATAAATGGCTTAAATTAGTATGTTTGTGAATCTTTGATGGTGAATGAATGGATCTTAAGGATTAAGTGTTCATTTGTTTAAATTTAGGATTTATTTAGCTTAAAGATAGAATCTTTAATTGAAAATTATTAGTAATTGCTAAAGCTTAAACTTTTTTGTGTTAAAATCAACTTAAATGTGAAACTTGAGACCCTTGGTTTGAATCTTTTAGGTTTGTGTTAATTCAAAATAATTCTTTGATCCCATCTAGAGTCTATTTTAATTGGAAAAATCAAAACTTTAATTTAAAGTTTGAAATTTTGGATTAAAATTAGCTTGGAAATTTAAGTATTAATTTAGGTTCCTCATGTTTAATTCAATCAATTTAGTCCTTGATTTTGAGTCTGCTTTGCTAATTGATGCATTTATTGCTTATATATATAACTTGTGTTCTATGCCCCTGAATTTTGCTAATTGTTTTTTTTAGTGTGCAGAAAGGTCCCTAGAATTGTACAGTTTGGCCCCGAGCTTTCAATTTATTTGTTTTATATTTGGAATTTGTAATAATTTAGTAATTAGTGTAGAAGTAAAGTAGAAAGTAGATATATGCATGCCATGTTTATTTTCAGTTAATTATAACTGCTTGCTTTCATGCCACTTTAAATTAGTTGACAACCGTAACCCTTCCGAAGAAGGGGCATTCAGTGAGTGATCGAGTATTCGGGGCCACTGAATGTCTCTGAGGATGAGACGGTTCATCTTGGGATGCGTCGGGGCTCCGAGCATATATCCTGGTGTCGCAACGTCCGGGTCCGGGGCACGAACCCTGCCGAGTCGACTTTGGAAAAAGAAGGAGTCGCCACTAATCTTTTTTAACCTAGGTATGATTAGCCACCTATCGGATCATTAAGCCTAATGTCTACCTAAGCTTGGCGAGGGTAACACTAAACTTAATAAACGGTCTTCTAACCAGAGTCCTAAGGGTTCGGGAGTCGGGTACGCGTGGAGAAGGATTAGCACCCCCACGATGGCCGTCAAAAGACGGCACTGACTAGTCTAGACTTAACTATGGGTTCCCATATTTGGTTGTTTTCTATCTTTAAATAAATTCATGCCATTTGACTCATTTATACTAACTAAATTACTAATTAACACACTCTTCTCTCCTTTTTATTAACCACCATTTTTACTAATTATCCTCTTCTTACCGATTACCATTTTTGCTTTTGCTACTGAATACCATTTTTACTTTTTTTTACTTATTTGTAATACCATTTTGTATCCTTTTCCTTACTTATCATTTACTCTTTACCCCTTTACTTTTCTACTGATTACACATTATTATATATATATATATATATATTTTTGCCATTTTTCTCTTTACTGATTACTCTTTACCTTTTACCATTTTACTCTTTTACTGATTATTCTTTACTTTTTACCATTTTACTCTTTACTGATTACTCTTTACTTTTTATCATCTTACTCTTTACTATTTTACTCTTACTAATTACCTTTTACTGATTAATATTTTACTATTACCACTTTGCTCTTACTGATTATTATTTTACTCTTACCGATTACTTTTTACTGATTACTATTATCCAATTACTTTTTACTACTCTTTGCCATTTCTACTTTTACTGGTTACTCTCTACTTTTTCCTCTTTACTGATTACTTATCTTACCCTTTTTGAACTTAATTACTATT
>AWWV01013816.1:0-15086 GCA_001974805.1 Corchorus capsularis | reverse complement strand
TTCAGTTCTGGGATCCATCATATCGGTGTTTCACATTTAATGAGGGTCGGATATGGTCCCCACTATCGAGGAATATGCCCAGTTGTTGAAGCTCCCAGAGATCAAGAAAGGAACTAAGTTTTTTATGAGGGGTGACAAGACCACGCCAATAAATAGACTAGCTAAGCTCATGGGATTCCAAAAGAATGAATATCATGCCTATCTCAAGAAGAAAAACTTTTCAAGCGGGTTCACTGCCAAATTCTTAATGGAGTTCGTGGAAGAGCACCTCGGGGATGATAAAGGGTTTGATGTGATGGCCCTCCTAATATATGGGCTCGTAGTCTTTCCCAAAGTGTTAGGACATGTAGAAGAAGCTGTGGTGTACCTAGTAGATGGCCTCAAACATGGTAATTATCAAGTGCCAGCCATACTAGCAGAAACTATCAGGTCACTTAATAGCTGCCGCAAAGAAGGACATGGCAGGTTCCATGGATGTGCACAGTTGCTTACTATTTGGTTCAAAGGGCATTTTAGACAACTTGAGGCTGAAAGGGAGCGTAACACATGGAGAAAACAGCCAATCTGGGAACATATCTATAGTGAGTGGCCTGCAAAACAAACAAAGGAGGAATGGGTTGAGTTTCTAAGAAACCTTGAGGCCAGCCAAGTCCAATGGCTTGCTCCATGGTTTGATCCAACTAATGTAATTTACCGTTGTGGAAACAACCCGTGGGTACCTCTACTCGGGCTATGGGGGGGCATCAGCTATGCACCTATACTTGTGAGGAGACAGTATGGAGCGGAACAGTTCATACCGGCCACTCATGGTTTGAACAGCATGGACTTTCAATATGGGAGTAGCAGTTGGAAGGAGAAGAGTGACGAGTCACGACAATTGCTGAAAGACATGCACTTTTTGAAGAAATTCGGGATCAAGACGGGAGTAACCCCAGAATACCCTGATTGGCACCGCCGCAGAGTGAAGGATATCAAAGTCCCTCCACAAAGTGATCCGAAAGCCAAGGTGAGTGAGGAAATGGAAGATAAATTGATGACAATGATGATAAAATATCAAAGGTTGAAAGAGGGTACTGAAGCCCAAAGATTGGAAGAAGTCTACCAGAAACTCCTGAAAGAGAAAGAGAAAGTGGAGCAGGAAAAAGAAGAGATGGCTGCCGAATTAAGGGAGGTGAAAGAAGAGATGAAAGACGAGAGAAAGAGGAAGGAAAAAGCAAATGAGGAGTGTCAAAAGCTAAAGGGAATCTTAGTTGATGAAAGAAAGGAAATTGGAAGGCTGATACGGAGCGTTCAAAACAGTAGAGAAAATACTAAATGGTGGAGGAATCGGTTGGAAGAGGAAAAAACGAAAAATGCCATGGAAATAAATCGAGAGGTTGCCGCTTTGACCAGAAATCTGAAAAGGCTCCGTGAAGATAGTGATAAGGTCAGAGATGAATGTGAAAGAGAAAGGAGGAAGGTCCAGGCAGTTGAGGAATCTAAAGCACTCATGGAATCCCGCATAAAGATTCTCAGGAAGGCCGCTAAAATCAACAGGAATGAGTATGATGAAATGAATGAGACACTTTCTAAACTGCAAAGTGATTATGAGGAGTTAGAGAAGATGTGCGAAGGTCTCCAGTTTGATCGTGATACTGTCAACGCCAAGCATAGAGACAGGTGCAATCAGATCAAGTGGTTGTTGGATCAGATTAAGACAGGGGTTGCGCATGCTGAGACAATGAGAGACAGGGCCCGAGAAGTTCAACCACATGTTAATCTCCTCGATGATCATCATCAACCAGTGGCTGAATTTCTTGATGATGCCATTACTTAGTACAGCCAAATCATCAGCTACTTTGGAGGATTTGTGGGATGGCGCCAGTAAAGCCATGGGATGTTTTTGTAACCTTTTCAAATTAATGTTGATGTATTAAGCTTTCTTTGGTTCAAGTTTGGTTTAAGCATATCAAACTCTGGTTTTGTAATATGAAGTTTGTCCTAATGCAAGTTTAGTACTTTCTTATCTATCTATATGGTGTGGTGAATGTTAAGCACATGCATCATTATAAGCATCATTTGCATGAAATACAAATCTTGGTTGTGAACAATGCGTGTAGCAACCATGATTGATGTTTCGCAAAGTCTTACCAATGCGTGGACGGGCTTTGCAAAATTGTTTTCAAAACATCATGTTCACCGTCTCTAAATAAATTCTAATTCATGGTTCCATAAATAAAAGGTTTCAAAATAGTGCGCCCTCACGAAGAACCAGTTGCACGTCAACATCGAACCCGATCAAGAGTTAGAGCAATGGAAGCAGAACAAGCAGCCGAGCTACAACAGTTAAGGCAATCACACGAAGAAATGAAGAAGGACAATGAGGTTAGGAATGAAAAGATAGATGCCAGGATGGTCTTGTTACAACAGTTAGTGAAGGGGAAGGGTGTACAAGAAAACACTCGGACAACAGAAGGACAGGTAACCACAACATCCGGGGTTAACACAGCCGCAGGGACTTCTGGAGAAGGGGGAGGAAATGGTAGTACTGAACAGGCAACTATGCCAATCCCACCAGTCATCTTATACCAATATCCACTAATGCTAGGAATAGGCTCATACCCTCACCCTTACATGTCTGCTACAGGGATGACTTTTATGCCTCCACCACCCACTGTGCCGCCATTCGCCCCATCTCCACCCGTGGACACTTCCCATCTGAATGAATCGGGAATGTTTACAAGGCCAATGGAGGTCCCAGAGGATGATAATGCCAAGAAGTTGGTGGAGGAGGCAAACAAGGACATTTGGAATAAATTGGAAGAAAGGTTGAAGGGCATTGAAGGCATTACAGATTATGGATGGACAAGGGTGGAAGAAATGGCTTTGGTGACTGATGTGGTCATTCCACCGAAATTCAAAATGCCAAAGTTTGAAAAGTTTGATGGGACCAAATGTCCAAAGAATCATGTACTCGCCTATGGCCGCAAAATGCAACCGTATTCTAAGGATGAAAAGTTATTGATGCATTGTTTTCAGTACAGTTTGAGTGGGTCGGCTGAGACATGGTACAACACACTTGATAAGGCGAAAATCAAGAATTGGAATGACTTGGCCAACGCTTTCGTAACTCAATACAAATACCTAACAGAGTTAGCACCCACCAGGGATACCTTGGTGAACATGAGAAGGAATCCTACTGAGTCGATTAGAGAATACGGACAACGTTTCCGAGATATGGCCGCACAAGTTATCCCGAGCTTAACTGAATCTGAGCTAGGAAATACCTTTCTGAAGACATTTCCAAAAGCGTACCGCAAAGAGCTGTACCAGGTAGCAGCAGACTCGTTTAATAAGTTGATAAAAGCTGGTGAGGCATTGGAGGCAGGTATCAAGACAGGTATGTTAGATGAACTTGAGGACGACAAGCCGAAGAAGGGGCAAATTAGTCAGAAGAAGAAAGAAGGTGAAGTGAGTGCGGTGGAGCAGAGTAGCTTCAGGCCAAGGAATCCAGGTCAACAGTATCGGGCTCGTCCACCGCAGAATTATGGGTACACCTATCCATATCAGCAACAGGGGTATTATCCAGCCCCTCAAGCTTTCCCTTATTATTATCCATATCCAGGAGATGTAAATGCACTGGGAGGGACACCATTTCGCCCAAGGGCACTCAACCCACGCCCTAACTCTTTTCAGCCGACGCAACAAAAGGTTCAAACTAGCGCTGTTAAAAATGACCCAGTGAAGGAAAGAATCCCGATTGATCCTATCCCATATACCTACACTGAACTTCTTCCCCAATTGCTACAACAAAATTTGCTGGAGAGGCTGCCATACCAGAACCCAATGAAACACCCTCAACCAACCTGGTATGATGCTAGTGTACACTGTGATTACCATTCCGGATCTGAGGGGCATTCTACAGAGAATTGTTGGAGATTAAAACAGGCTGTGCAAGATCTAGTAAAATCCGGGAAATTAAGCTTTGCAAATGCTGTTCAAGCTAACCCGCTGCCAAATCATAAAGGAGGACATGTATTGGTAGTTGAAGATGGAGAGTTCGTTAAGAAGAACATTCAAGAAGTGACCACCCCAATGGCTACAGTATACAAAGCTTTA
This sequence comes from Corchorus capsularis, assembly GCA_001974805.1. Classification (NCBI taxonomy): domain Eukaryota; kingdom Viridiplantae; phylum Streptophyta; class Magnoliopsida; order Malvales; family Malvaceae; genus Corchorus; species Corchorus capsularis. The sequence goes on along the minus strand of AWWV01013816.1, from coordinate 10,988 downwards.
GTAAAGACAGACATGGTGAACCCAGGGGAGTTCGGACAGGAGGATGTAGATGAAATATGCCCTTATCATGGCTTAGGGCATGGAATACAATCCTGCAATAGTTTCAAGGAGAAAGTTCAGAAGATGATGGATGAGAGAATAATAGAGTTTTATGTGGAAGAGGAAGCGAAGGAAGTAAATGTTGTCATAAATGAACAGTCTCAACTTTTCATACCAACTCTACCAAAAGTGAATCCCACTCATCCATTCATACCACCACCACCAGTTAGACCACCCCAACCATTTGTACCGAAACCTCCTACAATCTTACCAACTCACATGCAAAAGTCAGTGGCATCTATTGTTGTGACACCCCCACAACCATTTCCCTATGCAAGTGACCACCAGGTGCCATGGAAGTACGAGTTCAGTGTAACCACACCAACAGAGGAAGGTAGTTCGGCTAATGTGACTGGTATCGGTAAGATGACCAGAAGTGGGAGGGTATATTCACCAGAAATGTCAGAAGCAGTTCGAAAAAAAGGAGATGAGAGTTCAGTTCCTGTGAAGGCTACCAAAGAGTTTGAGGAATCGCTTAGGCCGGATAAAGAAAGAGTTGATGAGAAGCCAGTGTCGGAGCATGACGCATGTGAATTCCTCAGGATCATCAAGCAGAGTGAATACAGTGTCATCGAGCAGTTGAACCGGTTGCCTGCCAGGATTTCCATCCTTAGCCTATTGTTGAATTCAGAGGCACATCGAAATGCTCTTTTACGAGTTTTGAATCAGTCATACGTATCTCATAGCATCAGTGTAACTGATTTAGATCACATGGTGGGGAATATATCTGCACCAGGCTTTATTGCTTTCTCAGAAAAGGAGATTCCCGAAGGAATGAGGAAGAATATCAAAGCCCTGCACATCACAATTAAGTGCAAGAACATGAGTGTGGCCCATGTGCTCATAGATAATGGTTCAGCTCTGAACATTATGCCTCTTAAGATGCTGAAAAGGTTGCCTGTGGAAGAAACATATATTCAGACCAACCACATGATAGTAAAAGCTTTTGACGGCACTAGAAGGAGTGTCATTGGTGAAGTGGAAATAACCGTTGAGGTAGGATCTGTGCCGTTCAATCTGCGGTTCCAGGTCCTCGATATAGATCACCCATCCTATTCTTGCCTGTTAGGGAGACCATGGATACACTTGGCTGGAGCAATTCCTTCTACACTGCACCAAATCGTGAAATTCGTCACTCGAGAGAAGTTTGTGGAAGTTCATGGGGAGGAGGATTTTGTGGTAGCCAGCACAACGGGCTTTTCTTATGTGGAACCACCAGAAAAATCATATGAATGCTCATTCCGAGCCTTTGAAGTTGCTACAGTCATTCCTAAAGGCCTAACCGAATTTTCTGTCATGAGTATGCGAGTAATGATGAAGAAAGGATGGGAGGAAGGCCAAGGTTTGGGAAAGAATCTACAGGGGGTTACCAAAGCTGTCACTGTACCGGTGCACGATTCCACGTTTGGATTGGGATTCAAGCCTACAGCTAAAGATTGGGCTGAAGCAGCAGAAAGGAAGAAACAGAGAAGGCTTGCTAGGATGGGAAGTGAAGTGAAAGGGGAGAAAATGGAGTTCCCACCATTGTCCAAAAGCTTTAGCTCGTCAGGATGGGTTAATGAAGTTGCACCCCAGGAAGTAGAGGAGCTTGAAGAGAAGCTGAAGGAATTGGCCATCAACGTTGTTACTGAGGAGCTGCCAGAGGATGATGAATGTTCATGGATTCGCGAGTTAGCCCCTGGAGAAGTGCTGAGCAACTGGGTTGAGTACGAGAGGGCCATTTTCATCAATGATCTAGAGATGTAATTGAGCCCTTTTCTTAGTACTAGTATGCTAATGAATAATGGTGAACAGTCACATGTTATAGGTTTCATATTCTAAACAAACTGGTTATGTTTGCCTTTTGTTTTGATTAATGAAATGAGATGCACTTCAGAAGTTGTTCATCACATTCTTGCTTCGTTCACTCTCATTCATTCAATTTATTATTTTCTACTATACATATATATTCTATTCTATATTCTGCGTCTCAGGCTAACTGACGATGAATGCAAAGACACTAATGACGAGTCAAGGTTCGATTTTGAAAACCCAGTGTTTGCTGATGAACCCGACGATGAAGACACTGAGGATCAGGCCCCACCCCTAGATCTCTTAAGAATGGTTGAACAGGGAGAGAGGCAGATTCTACCGCATATGGAGAGCACAGAGTTGATAAATTTGGGTACGGAAGAGGACCCAAGGGAAGTAAAAATCGGTACTACCTTGTCAAAAGATGAAAGACAAGAGCTGATAGACCTGTTAAAAGAATATGCAGATATGTTCGCATGGTCATATCAAGACTTGCCTGGTTTAGATCCAGAGATTGCAGTGCACAAGTTGCCAATTAGAATTGATTGTAAGCCAGTCCAACAAAGATTGAGAAGAATGAAGCCAGAAATGTTGTTGAAGATTAAGGAGGAGGTGAAGAAACAACTCGATGCGGGGTTCTTAGAAGAGGCCAAATACCCCGAGTGGCAAGCGAACATAGTCCCAGTGCCGAAGAAAGATGGAAAAGTGCGGATGTGCGTGGACTATCGGGATCTTAATCGAGCCAGCCCGAAAGATAATTTCCCTTTGCCACATATTGATGTTTTGGTTGACAATACAGCTGGGTACTCTTTGTTCTCCTTCATGGATGGTTTCTCGGGATATAACTAGATTAAGATGGCGTCGGAAGATAAAGAGAAGACCGCGTTTGTGACTGCATGGGGGGTCTTCTGCTACAAGGTGATGCCATTCGGATTGAAGAATGCTGGGGCAACATACCAGAGAGCGATGGTGACACTCTTTCACGATATGATGCACAAAGAGATTGAAGTATATGTCGATGACATGATTGCTAAGGCTCGATCTGCCCAAAAGCATATTGTGAACATTCGAAAGTTGTTTGAAAGGCTTCGAGAATTTCAGCTCAAGCTCAATCCAACTAAATGTACTTTCGGGGCTACCTCAGGAAAGTTGCTCGGATTTGTGGTCAGCAAGAAAGGAATTGAAGTGGATCCGGATAAAGTTAAGGCCATTCAGAATTTGCCACCCTCAAAGACCCAGAAAGAAGTAAGGGGATTTCTAGGGAGGTTAAATTACATAGCTCGCTTCATCTCTCAGTTGACAGCAAAATGTGATCCCATCTTTAAACTGCTAAGGAAGAAAATCCCGGGGAATGGGATGGAGAATGTCAAGTTGCCTTCGATAAAATCAAAGAATACTTGTCTAATCCTCCAGTTCTGATCCCGCCAGTAAAAGGGAGACCGTTGATTTTGTATTTGACTGTCTTCGAGAACTCCATGGGATGCGTATTGGCACAATAGGATGAGACTGGAAAGAAAGAGTAGGCGATTTATTACTTGAGCAAGAAGTTCACTGATTATGAGGACAAGTACTCAGCTTTAGAGAAGATGTGCTTCGCACTAGCTTGCGCAGCTCACCGGTTAAGACAATATATGTTGTATCACACTACCTGGTTGGTGGCCAAATTAGATCCAATCAAGTATGTGTTTGAGAAACCGGGGTTATCAGGAAGGATAGCAAGGTGGCAGGTGCTATTGTCAGAGTACGATATAGTGTACGTCTCCCAGAAAGCAATCAAAGGAAGTATTATAGCAGAGTTTCTAGCAGACCGAGCTAGTGAGGATTATGAGCCGGTGCACTTTGAATTCCCAGATGAAGATCTAATGGTAATATGCCACACAGAATTAGTTGAAGAAAGTGAAGAAATATGGAAAATGTACTTTGACGGGGCATCAAACCTGTCAGGACAAGGGATAGGTGCAGTGTTGATATCCCAAAAAGGTGATTATTTCCCTACCACAGCCAGACTGGGGTTCCCTGCTACTAATAATGTGTATGAGTATGAAGCATGCATCTTAGGGATAAAAATGGCTTTGGACAAAAAGTTGGAGAGGTTGAAAGTATACAGAGATTCAGCTTTAGTGATCTATCAGATGAGAGGAGAATGGCAAACGAGAGAGCCGAAGCTGGTCAAATATCGGGATCATGTGCTAGAACTAATTAAGCCATTCAATGAGATCACTTTTCACTATCTGCCCAGAGAAGAGAATCAGTTGGCTGATGCATTGGCCACTCTTTCATCAATGTTCAAGGTTGGGACTGGCGCAGAGATTCAACCGATTCTAGTTCAGTTGAAAGATTCCCCAGCACATGTTGCAAGTGTAGAGGAGGAAGTGGACGGGAATCCATGGTACTTTGATATTTTGCAGTATATCAAGTACCAAAAGTACCAAGGACACGCCACAGAGAATGATAAAAGGGTGATAAGGAGGATGGCCATGGGTTACTTACTGGAAGGTGAAATCTTGTATAAGAAAAGTCGGGATCAGACACTACTCAGATGTGTGGATTCAGCAGAAGCAAGGAGGATCATGAAAGAGGTACATGAAGAGTCCTGTGGGAGTCATGCCGGTGGTCACAAAATGGCAAGACAGATAATGAGGGCAAGATATTATTGGCTGACTCTGGAAACTGATTGCATTAATCATGTCAGGAAGTGTCACAATTGTCAGATTTATGCAGACCAGATTCATATTCCTCCAAGTCCACTTCATGTCATGACAGCTCCGTGGCCTTTTTTAATGTGGGGTATAGATGTGATTGGAGCTATTAACCCCAAGGTCTCGAACGGACATCGGTTCATATTAGTGGCAATTGATTACTTTACTAAGTGGGTTGAGGCGACTTCTTATTCAAGTGTCACTCAGTCTGCAGTTACCCGATTCGTTAAAAAAGAGATTATCTGTCGATACGGGTTGCCAGAAAGAATCATTACAGACAATGCTTCTAACTTGAACAAGGGCATGATTGAAACTACTTGCAAGGAGTTCAAGATAATTCACAGTAACTCAGCCTGTATGATGAACGGTGCAGTGGAAGCGGCCAATAAAAACATCAAGAAGATCTTGCAAAAGATGACCGATACATATAGGGATTGGCATGAGAAGCTCCCCTTCGCCCTCCATGCTTACCGAACTTGTGCTAGAACCTCAACAGGGGCAACTCCATACTCTTTGGTCTACGGGATGGAAGCTGTGGTGCCAGTTGAAGTTGAGATACCTTCCCTCCAGGTGTATAGAGAAATAGAGTTAGAGGAATCTGAGTGGGTGCAGGAAAGATTTGATCAACTGAACTTAATAGATGAGAAGAGAATGACGGCCCTCTGCCATGGCCAGATTTTTCAAAAGAGGATGGAACGGGCATTCAACAAGAAAGTACGCCCGAGACAGTTCAAAGAGGGGGATTTGGTGCTTAAGAGGATTCTACTTGAACAACGTGATCCGAGGGGTAAATGGACACCAAATTGGGAAGGACCGTATGTAGTGAAGAAAGCATTTTCGGGAGGAGCTTTGATATTGCAAGAGATGGACGGTGAGGTTCTACCGAAACCCATTAATGCAGATGCGGTAAAGAAGTACTATGCATGATTGGAAGAAGAAATTGAAAAAAAAAAAAGAGAAGAGAAAAAAAAATAATAATAATAAATAAAAGGAAGGGGTCCTGGTCGAAAACCCGCAAAGGGCGGCCTGGATCCAATGGGGGTTACTTGAGTTGAAAACCCGTAAAGGGCGGCTCAAGTAAAGGATAGAAAGGCATAGTTGGTGGAAGATGAGCTTCAATGAACAACTTAAGGGATCAAAAGGGGTTCTGGTCCAGACTGAGTTGGGAATAGCAACACCAAACCTTCTTCAGACCTTTGGCAATGTCTCTTTGTCGTCGGAGTATTCATCGTCATGAGGCTGAACTTTTTGAAATATCTTTCTTCTATGTTCTTGTATTAAAATACTTTCTTTGAGCATATCTCTCTTTATTATATATATATGTCATGTGTATATATTCTTATTCTATATATTCTCTATCGATGAAGTACTTATGTTTCTAAGTATTTACTTCTTTTGAATGGCGGCATATCATTTCATCAATGAATTCTAAAAGGCAAATACTTGTTTATAAAATGAAAAGAAAAGCATGTAACTGTTCACTTTTATTCATTCAAAATGGTCACTTGGGTGAAGAAGAAATGAAGGTGAAGGCAGACACCATCATAAAAGAATGCGAGGACATAAGATGTCGAAAAGGGGCAAGTTGGGGCAAAGCAAGAAACGAAAGATGTACAGAAAAAACTTTGTTGAGAGAAGCAGATTGTTTGACATGGCTCAGGGAGTTAGAAAATGCTAAAAGTGAACACAAAAGAAATTTCATGGAACCATGAATTAATCAATAAAAGAGGCTCCAATGCATAAAATCCATAATTGTTAGCATTGCATTATGCATCAGCATGCATTAACATTGCATCATGAGTCACCCTAACTTTCACGAGAAAATACTTTTAGAAATGTTATGGATAGGTTTCTAGCAATCAAGATTCAACTTCAGTTTCCCGAGATCTAAAGTGATCTTCAGATGATTTTGATTAGCATAAGGTGGTTTTTCAAGAGAGCTTTCAGGGATCTAAGTTGACCCATAGACAATTTCGAATAATCTAAGATCTAGGCTGATCTTTGGACGATTCTAGAAATCTAGGTTGATTGTAAGATTTGGATTGACCTAAGGTGGTCTTTCAAGAAACATTTCAGAGGGTCCTAGGTGACCTTTCAAATCAACTTTCAGAAAATCTATGTTGATCTTCTGAGGGTCCTGGGCGACCTTTCAATCAATTTTCAGAAAATCTATGTTGATCTTCTGAGTCCTGGGCGACCTTTCAATCAATTTTCAGAAAATCTATGTTGATCTTCTGATGGTCCTGTGCGGCCTTTCAAGTAATCTTCGTTGATCTAAGCTAATTTTCGAATTGTAATTTTCAAGGGTCTATGTTGACCTTTGAATGATCCTGTGCGATCTTTTTAAATCTTTGTAAATCTAAGTTGATTTCCGATTTGTCATATTCGAAAGTCTAAGTTGACCTTCGAATGATTTGTCTAGTCTAGTCTCTTCTTCTAATGAATCTCCAAAGAACTGATAGGGCGAGTGTCTACGTCTTTGTGTATTTCCTGACTTACCGAAAATACGCAAAAGACACCTTTACGAGTTTTCTAGTAATCAGAAAGCCCACAAAGAGGGGCAGCTGTAGACACTCAATTTAAGTTCGAGACTTAATTTTTCATTAGCTTCTTTTAATTACCTTTTTCTTTTGGATCCATGATTTATTTTGGAGTTCTTAGTTTTTTTTAAGTCCATTTTCCAACTCAAAGGCCCATAGTCCTTTCCACTCCCCTTTAAACCCATAGTCCATTGTCCATTGTCCATTCTAAGGCTCATGTCACTTTCATTTGGGCCTTTCCATTTTGGCTATATGGGTCATTTGATTGTGATTTGGGCCAAATTCATTTTAAGTTCTAATTTGGGCCCACTCCTTTCTCATTATTATTGTATTTATCTAATATTTTTAATAAAAAAAGAAAAAAAAGAAAATGTCAGAAACAATTAAAAAATGTCAAGTGGCCAGAGTTGTTACTGCAAATGCTGAGAAAAATCAAAATTCATGTCAGGCAACACCTATAAGTCAGATAAGCATGCGCCATGTTGAAAATGGATCTGACAGAGTTGAAAAATGAAGATCTTGCCCAACCAAACACACAAAGACTGACCCAAAATTTCTGGAAATTGACAGTGGTTGAGCTGAGCTATAAAAGGCAAGATTTTGTTCAAAGAAACGGGGGGAACCAATAAAAAAAAATCAACAGAGGAAACCAGGGGATCCGAAAATCAACAGAAAAAGTACAACCAATCTAAAAGTAAAGAACTTGCTCAACTAAAAAAAGAGAGGTTTCTTTTCTTTCCTTTGATTCTAAAAGTCTCCAATCCCAAAAACGATTTTCCATTAATCAAACAAACAAGGCAACAACAACAACCAACAACAACCCAATAACCCAAAAAAAAAAAAAGATTTCGGGTAAGGTTGATTTTGGAGTCTTGGAGGTGTTTTTGGAGGAATTTAGGGAGTCTAAAGGCTTCTAGGGAAGTAGTAAGGAACATGGTTTGGAGTGGGTGCAAAAGGATGGTTGTAGAAGGAGATCCGAGACCACCATTCAGGGTCGGCACAGGCTAGATCTAGAGCGTTGGGTGAAGATTTGAGAAAATATAAGGCTAGATTTGAAACAAGGAGGTGAAAAGGACCATTTTTGGCCTTTTTAAAAAAAAAAAAAAATTCCGGCGAGTTTTCCGGTGACCTGCGGTGGTGGAAGCGGCGGATGGCACGGTGGACGGTGGTCTAGACGGTGGTCGGAGTTGGTGGAGACGGTGGCCGGCGGTTTAGTGTTCTTGGTGTTCTTGAGATATTCAAAGGTGTTCTTGAAAAAAAGGCCTTTTGATCTTGTTTGGAGGATAAACTTTGGGTTTTAGGTGTTTGTTTAGAGAGAAGGGAGAGCATTAGAAAACTTAGAGAGAGAAGGCTTATTTCAGAAAATGAGGAGAGTGGTGAAAAGAGGCAAAAGAGAGTTAAGTGAAGAAAAAAGGCCTTTTTATACATAAAGGGCCGGATCGATCCGACCCGCTCCTTGACCCGGTACCATTTGCAGTGGCATAACCCGTCACAAGCCCTTCAACGTTTCTGTTTTCTTCAATTAAGTCCCCAATCTCCTTTTGTAAGTATTAATTTGGCTTCTATTTATTTTAGTTTTCAATATATATTTCGTTTCAATTTTTAAAAGTCCATTTTATTGTCATTTTTTCTTTAAGACTAATCAGTTTCAAAGTAAATACATAGATGTCTGAAGGAAAAAATAAAAGGAAAAATAAGTTGGTTTTAGTATTAGTTTACATAACGTATAGGAATTAAAAAATAAGTAAATTAAGGTAATTTGAGTCATGAACTTCAATAATTAGTAGGAATTAGATATTAGTAAATTATTTTTTTTGATTTCGCCAAAAAAAAATACTTTTGATATATTTAATTATTGAGATTAGTGTAGTCCCATTTGCATTGCATATTTATTTTCTTGTTGATTAATTGTCATTCATGAGACCGAATTAAATTGATTCCCGTGATGGAAGTGGCGTTCCGGGGTTGACATCTAATGTCTTCTCCAGTCGTTTCCTTCCTAGGCTTAGAACTTTCGAAAAGATACCAACCAATGCGTGGGCGGTGTCTCTAGGGGTTCTTCGTATAATTATTTGGTAATTAAGTTAAATTGGAAATCTCATTCATCATGTGCATTCATGCATTTTAGAGATCAACTAGGTGCACATAACTAAATTAGTATTAGCTAGATTAATTTCAAAAATCCAAAAAAAAAGAAAAGAAGAAATTCAAAAAAAAAATGTGTTCTCTTAATTTTAATTTTTTTAAAGAAAAAAAGAGGTAAAAGCTTTTTCTCTTCTTAAGCTTTCAAGGATGAAAAAAAATCCAAAAAAATGAAAAAATGAAGATACAAAAAAAAAGGGTTTTCTTAAGATTTTTCAAAGAGCAGTCTTTTTAAGCAAAAAGGAAAGGCAAGAGATGTTGGTTAAGAAGGGAAAATGAAGAATAATAGAGGGGGGTCTCAGTTATTTCTTCAATGTTCCAACGTTTTCGTTTCAAAGCAAAATCAAGTTTCTTTTAAAGTTGTTTTTGAATAAAAGGTTTAACTTTCTTAAAAAACAAGGACAAAAAAAAATATTTTGAGTTTATAATTTAGTAATAAAGCGACCAATAATAGAAACCTATAGTTAATATTATACTAGTCAGTGCCGTCATTTTGACGGGCGTTGTGGGGGTGCTAATCCTTCCCCACACGTACCCGACTCACGAACTTAGACTTTGGTGAGAAGGTCGTGTTATTAGGTTGTCCTTTGCCAAGCTCAGGATTTCATTAGACTTAATAATTTGATAGGTGGCTAATCGCACCTAGGGAAAAAAGGTCAGTGGCGACTCCCAGTCAACCGATTTCAAAGTCGTTGCAGTGCGATTTCTGGAAATTTCAGGATCCTACTTTCACTTGGATTTGGACCCTAGGAAGACTTTTAAGCCAACTTGGAGACCAATTCAGCCCCTAGAACGTCCTAGACTTATATCCTAAGTCTAATAGGAGTCTTTAGGTTATTTTTCCCCTATAAATAGCCACCTTAGGTCTAGGTTTTTTTATATTCTCTATTTAGAAAAATATATTGTAGATTTGCTTGAAGATTTGGAGGAGAAACTCTTGGAGCCACCGCCCGCTCTTCTTCTTCTTCCATAGATAATTTTTCTTCTTCTTATTTGTGGATGCTCACTCAATTCATGAGTGAGTAATCCTTTTCTTTTCTCCAATGTAGAATTTAATTGATCTCTTGACTTATATCATGGTGAGATTTTGGGCTTATATATGAGAATTGTTTAGGGTATTTCTTAAATCTCTGTTTTAATCCTATGTTAACTTGTTTTGATGGATTGGATCCGGACCTGTCTTGATTAATTGAGTTGCATTAGCTAGATTAGATCTTGAAGGACCAATTCGGATCTAATTATTAGTAGCAATTGCAAGAGAAGGACCAATTCCTTCCAAGAGAGATAAGAATCAACGGATAATTTTATTGTTTGTTGTGCTTGTTTATAAATTACTAGATCTTAATGCTTTGTTCTTGTCTATTATGAAACTGGACCAAGGTAATTAGTTGTTAAGAATAAAAGGGATAATTTAAGCTGGACCAAGGTAATTTTATCTAATTTAGGTAATTTAGGATTTAATTCCAAACAAGCTATCCAAGGTTTTCATAATTTTTAGATATCGATGATCCATGTTATTTATGTCAAGAGGGAGATTAATTCTATGTTGGAGGGTTTTCTTTAATTGTTTTCTCACAAAATTCACTGCTTTCTAATTAATTGTTTTCTTTAATTTCCTTGATTGCTTTCTTAGTTAATTTTACTTGTTTGTTTGATTTAATTCAACTCTACTTTCAAAATCCTCTTTATTTTATTTTGTTTATAAGAAAAAGAATAA
>AWWV01013815.1:0-13838 GCA_001974805.1 Corchorus capsularis | reverse complement strand
AACTCTTGGAGCCGCCGCCCCCTCTTCTTCTTCTTCCATAGATAAGTTTTCTTCTTCTTATTTGTGGATGCTCACTCAATTCATGAGTGAGTAATCCTTTTCTTTTCTCCAATGTAGAATTTAATTGATCTCTTGACTTATATCATGGTGAGATTTTGTGCTTATATATGAGAATTGTTTAGGGTATTTCTTAAATCTCTGTTTTAATCCTATGTTAACTTGTTTTGATGGATTGGATCCGGACCTGTCTTGATAAATTGAGTTGCATTAGCTAGATTAGATCTTGAAGGACCAATTCGGATCTAATTATTAGTAGCAATTGGAAGAGAAGGACCAATTCCTTCCAAGAGAGATAAGAATCAACGGATAATTTTATTGTTTGTTGTGCTTGTTTATAAATTACTAGATCTTAATGCTTTGTTCTTGTCAATTATGAAACTGGACCAAGGTAATTAGTTGTTAAGAATAAAAGGGATAATTTAAGCTGGACCAAGGTAATTTTATCTAATTTAGGTTATTTAGGATTTAATTCCAAACAAGCTATCCAAGGTTTTCATAATTTTTAGATATCGATGATCCATGTTATTTATGTCAAGAGGGATTAATTCTATGTTGGAGGGTTTTCTTTAATTGTTTTCTCACAAAATTCACTGCTTTCTAATTAATTGTTTTCTTTAATTTCCTTGATTGCTTTCTTAGTTAATTTTACTTGTTTGTTTGATTTAATTCAACTCTACTTTCAAAATCCTCTTTATTTTATTTTGTTTATAAGAAAAAGAATAATAACCTATCTCTCTGTGGGATCGACCCCTACTTGCCCTAGCTATTTTTAAGTTAGTAATTGTTGGGATTATTTTTATGATTGCTGACGACCGATCATAAATTTTGGCGCCGTTGCCGGGGAGATTGTGTTTCAATTTCTTTTTCTTTATTTTTTTCTATTAGATTTGCACTTGATCATCTTTGTTTTGTAGAAAAATCTAATGGAGCAATCACGTACGTTACGGGAGTTGAATTTCAACTGTAAGATGCCGACGCTTTGCATTGATTATCCTACTTTGGATATGAGTTGCAAATTGCCGTCAGCAGTAATCCGCATGATGCCTACTTTTCAAGGAGAATCTCATGAGAACCCTCATGAGCATCTACATAGTTTCTTTATCAATTGTGCCGCAATCACTGGTATGCCTCCAGAGGAAGCAAGACTTCGTGTTTTTCCATTGACATTAGAAGGAAAAACGAGACACTGGTTCATAAGTCTACCATCAAAATCCATAAATTCTTGGAAGAAAATGGAGGCAGTATTTTTGAACAAGTTTTTCCTTGAAGCAAAGCGCAGATGTCAGAAAGAAAATCACTACTTGTCAATAACTATGTGACGAGAAGTGGCACTAATATTGGGAAAGGTACAATGAGATCTGTGCAAGCTGCCCCTACCACAACCTGAGTGAAGCACTTCTGATCCAGAATTTCTATGATGGATTACTCTATGACGATCGAATGTATTTTGATTCTGCAAGTGGAGGGAGTTTTACATTCAAAACCCCTGAAGAAGCAAGGAAGCTGCTCAACACCATGACTAAGAACATTCACCAATTCAGCACAACTAGTGAAGTCGACACAACAAACGAATCAGAGATATCAGAAATCCGCAAGGAGTTGAAGGAATTTGTAGATCGAACCGATCATTCTATATCTTCATTAACTACTCAATGTGGAAATCTAGCTAAGATGTTTGTCGACTTCATGAATATTCAATCACAAGCTTCTGCCCAAATTCCTTCATATGTGCCGCAAAGATATATAAGAGAAGACACACAAGGATATGGAATCAATGCAATCGAAGAAACTCAACAGTGGTATGCACAAAAGATGGAGTTATCTGTTGCGCCAATCTCACCTTCAACACCACCCTCAACACCTATTTTCCCTGATGTGCCACAACCAATTGCTGTAATCAATGACAATCTACCAAATGATAAGGAAATTCCAGCCGAAAGCAAGGAGGATCAACCAACTTCATCACCAAAAGCTTCTCAACCTCGTTCAAGATTCGAAGGGATGAAAAAGATGGAGACCATTTACGGGCCACCACCGTTTCCTCAACGATTTGCGCCACAAAGGACGACATGCAATGAAGAAAGCCAATCTGATTCATTTCAAAAGAGGGAGGTACATATTCCTTTAATTGCTGTAATTCAAGAAGTTCCCAAGGAACAATGGAAGCCAGTTGATTTGGCAGAGACTACACAAAGACATCAAGGGCTAATTGTGAAGGAATTTAAAGGGGTATCAAGCAAAACAATTAATAATCCATATGAACTTGATTTGCAAGATTCCTTTCAATTTCTCTTCAATAATGATGAAGATGAGCCAAACATGGTCGATGTTTCTGTTCTACCAAAAGAGTCTCAAAGATTGTGCACGAAGAATCAGAAGCAACGAAAGAAGATATCAAGATGGACATCCCTCCACCTTCTCCTCCAAGATTCGTAGAACACAAGGAAAAGCCACCAGATGATGAGCAACTTGGACATCCTGAGCTAAATGACACAAATGTGCAAGATTTTGTTGATACCCAACTTTTAGAACATGGACATCATGATTTCTTGGGAAACAACAAGTTTCTTGAACATGGATGCTTTGGAGAGATCAAATCTGAAGATTGGCAAGCCATGGATCAATTCCTTTTGAAAGATAAGAAGATTTGACAACACGAGGACACTTTCCAAAAGCTAGAAAGGAGCGATGCTAGTCAATGCCACAAGCACCCATTGCATCAACCACTCACGGCAACAAAGATGACTTTGTCATTCCTAGCCATTCATGGAGTCACCCTGAACAAAATTGTGGTTTTATAAATTTTCTTCATTAAATTGAAGAAAAATTATCCAAGGAGTAAGAAGTACCGAGCCATAGACCATGCATGACCGGTTGCTCGGTTAGTATGCATAGCCGGCTATGACCTAGCCATGCCTCGCACCATACCAAACATGGCGGCCATAGCTCGGCATTACCACACCATCACAAGGCCAGCACCGGACCGCGTCCCGCGCCTTCGCCCGAGCCATGCAGCAGCAGCCCGAGACGCCACCAGCATGCCGCAGCCGGTACTACCAGGCCATGCTGTACGCTCTAGCCCGGCCAGCGCCAGGATGCCTCGCCAGCACCAGCCAGCACAGTCCGCGCCATAGCCAGGCCGCTGCTCGGCCATTATCCATGCCGCACCAGGCCATGTCCCGGCCATGCTAGGAGATGCCGCGCCAAGTCCGAGCCATGCAAGGAAAGTGCGGTGCCGCTCCATGCAAAGTATACTAGGATTTTGATTTCCTATTTTGACTAGGAAATTAAGTACGTAATTGCTTTCCACGACAATCACCTTTTCCAAATAGTTAATGTGCTCCTAAACAAGGTATGTTTTCTTACTTTTTACTCTAACTAAAACCTCTAGACTTAGGACTTGATCACTATATAAAGGGACTCTACCCCTCCTCTTTATTCATCAAACACAAGTAGTAATATTGGGAGAGTAAAGTTTCGGCTAGAAGCAATTTTTGGGAGAAGAAGTCGACTAGAGCAATGCCGATTGTGATGAGAATAAAGAAGGGGAAGAGGAGGTTTACCTATGCTTTATCTTTAATTTTCCTTTATCTTATGTCTTTATTTTCAAGTTCATTAATAAACTATCTAGTTTTATTTTCCTATCACTTTAATTTTTATTGTCTTTTTGAGCAATTCTCTTCATCAAAGTTGCCCAGGTATGTTTCTTGAACCTTAACTCTTTATTTTTGGTAAGCTATTTTGCATGCTTTGATTTCTTGATTGCGTTTACATTGAGGACAATGTGAATTTTAAGTGTTGGGGGTGAATACTGATAGGGTTTATATTGAATAATTCAGTCATATGATAGTTTGTATTTGCATGAGAACCTAAGATAGGATTTGGATTGTTTATGGATTGATCTTTATTTCCCCAATTTTTGAAAAAAATTTCGAAAAAAAAAATGAATTTTGAAGTATAAAACTTTGAAAATTTTCAAACTTTTTGAATTTTTCATGCATATATTGAGTTATTGATTTAATTATGATTTGGCCAAAAAAAATTTAATTATGATTGATGAATACTTAGAATTTTTAGTAATGCTTTATTCATTGATTGATTTATAGCATGCTGTTTGATTTCTTAGAATTAGGTATAATTGAAGTATGTGATATGATCTTATTTATTCATTGCTTTTATGATTATCTATTTCTAGAACTTGTGTTGAATTTTGATTGAAATTACAATTAAGAAAACATGTTATGGATATGTCAAGAATAAGTGTGTGGGACTATCTATATAAAGGGTAATTAAAAAAAATTGTTTTCATAAAAGAAGTGATTTCATGTAAGAGGAGAAGAGGTATTCCTGCTAATAAAATAAAAAAAATCCATTGTTGTCACTCTTCTCTTTAAACAAAAGGAGTTAGTAACTCTTGGGACAAGGATAAAAGGCATGGATCAGCAGAATTATTGTCCCTCTGAAAAAAATAAATAGAAGGAGTCCTTCTAGAGTGCTAGTAGCCTCAAAATAATAAAGGGCGTAGTAACCCCTAAACATGAACACTTCAGAGGTTAGTAACCTCATTTTTCTAAAACCAATTACCCTTAAAAACTATTATAACCCACATGAACCCTTGATTTATTTATGATATTGTAATCTTTTGAGTAATGGAGAGAAAGATGAAGATGCAAGCCTATAGAAAGAAGTAGTTATAAGAGTAAAGGATGGTAAGTGATTAGAGCTACTTTAATTATGGCTACTTAAGAATGATGATGCTTGTTATTGATTGATCTTTGGATTAAGTATTGTTAATGTTCTTTGTTATTTTGATTTCATGGTTAAATTGGTTCTTTGATATAAGTATGAATTCAAATTGATCTTTTGAAGAATTGTTTTTGATTAACTTACATTGATTTTGCTAAGGGACTAGCAAAGTTCAAGTGTGGGGGAAATTATGATCGAGTCAAAAACAACCCTATTTTTATGGCTATTTTTCTATGTTTTTGGGTCTATTTATGCTCTAATTTGCCTTATTTTGATGATATTTGTGTTTTGAGTCTTTAAGAGATGTGAAATTGGAAAGTTGTTAATTTTCACTACTTTTGGAGCTATTTTGATGACTTTTTACACAGATAAGAGTAAAGTAATTTTGAGTATAGATTTGAAGATTCGAAGTTCGTGTTTGAAGATTTCTTGAAGACAATTTGAAGACTTGAAGACCATTGAATTATTTCAAGAAGCAAGAATTGAAGATTGGAGCTTAATTTGCAAAGGATTGAAGACAAGCCCAGATGAAGCCCGGAAGTTAAGGATTTTTGGATATTTTATATGGGATTATACTCAGCCCATATAAACCTATAATTGGAGTTAAAATCCCAATTTGTGGGCTTAATATTCAAAAGAATATCCAAATCCCGTAATTTCCCGCAGATTTGCGATTTAATCCCGGATTCAGCACAGTCTCGTTAAAAAAGCCATAACTTTATGCTCAGATGTCCGTTTTAGGCCCATGAGTAGCCGTTGGAAAGCTAACTCTGAGATCTACAACTTTCCTTTGAAGTCCAAAGCCCAGTTCTGCCGTTTTCAAGCTCAAAACAGATGTCGAAGTTGCTGTGCGATTTCTCGAAATTTCAGATCCTACTTTCACTTGGATTTGGACCCTAGGCAGACTTTTAAGCCAACTTGGAGACCAATTCAGCCCCTAAAACGTCGTAGACTTATATCCTAAGTCTAATAGGAGTGTTTAGGTTATTTTTCCCCTATAAATAGCCACCTTAGGTCTAGGTTTTTATATATTCTCTCTTTAGAAAAATATATTGTAGATTTGCTTGTAGATTTGGAGGAGAACTCTTGGAGCCGCTGCCCCCTCTTCTTCTTCTTCGATAGATAAGTTTTCTTCTTCTTATTTGTGGATGCTCACTCAATTCATGAGTGAGTAATCCTTTTCTTTTCTCCAATGTAGAATTTAATTAATCTCTTGACTTATATCATGGTGAGATTTTGTGCTTATATATGAGAATTGTTTAGGGTATTTCTTAAATCTCTGTTTTAATCCTTTGTTAACTTGTTTTGATGGATTGGATCCGGACCTGTCTTGATAAATTGAGTTGCATTAGCTAGATTAGATCTTGAAGGACCAATTCGGATCTAATTATTAGTAGCTATTGGAAGAGAAGGACCAATTCCTTTCAAGAGAGATAAGAATCAACGGATAATTTTATTGTTTGTTGTGCTTGTTTATAAATTACTAGATCTTAATGCTTTGTTCTTGTCAATTATGAAACTGGACCAAGGTAATTAGTTGTTAAGAATAAAAGGGATAATTTAAGCTGGACCAAGGTAATTTTATCTAATTTAGGTAATTTAGGATTTAATTCCAAACAAGCTATCCAAGGTTTTCATAATTTTTAGATACCGATGATCCATGTTATTTATGTCAAGAGGGAGATTAATTCTATGTTGGAGGGTTTTCTTTAATTGTTTTCTCACAAAATTCACTGCTTTCTAATTAATTGTTTTCTTTAATTTCCTTGATTGCTTTCTTAGTTAATTTTACTTGTTTGTTTGATTTAATTAAACTCTACTTTCAAAATCCTCTTTATTTTATTTTGTTTGTAAGAAAAAGAATAATAACCTATCTCTCTGTTGGATCGACCCCTACTTGCCCTAGCTATTTTTTAGTTAGTAATTGTTGGGATTATTTTTATGATTGCTGACGACCGATCACCGAGCAAAAAGAAAAATGCTGCTAGTGTCCCTACATCCACTACTCCAGACAAGAAACGACCAAGAATGAAGCATGCAAATGTAGAGGAAACTACAACTACATCAGAGAAACCACAGTCCATAAGATCAAAGAAAGCATGATGACTCTGGACTTGGTTTTCTGATCAGAAAATGTTGATGCGAGCAAGAAGGAAGAACTTAGGAATCTTGCATGCATTTGCATTGGCATATTTTGTTTAGCATAACATTCTCATTGCACTTTTGCATTCTGAATATTTTTGGAACCTGTGTGCTTTGGATATTTGGATATCTCTTTCTTTAATGGCACTGAATGTGCCTTTGGATTCTAATGTCTCTATCTTATCTTAGTAGGTCCTATCTATGGAGCTGAACTTCTCTTATATTTGTAGACACCTATTTTTGTCCTGTATCCTTTAATTTAAATTAATTTATTTCTTATTTGGCATTAGGGTCGCCCAGGGACATTTTGGTCGTTTGAGGGCATTTTTGGTCATTTTTGCACTCAGGGGCATTTTAGTCATTTTTAAGTCCACTTTTAATTTAGAACAGCTAATTCATTTTAATCGTTTAGGGTACATTTGGAAATTTCAAAAAAAAAATCTCAGTGTGTGCTTTTGCATATTTCATGTCTTAACTTCATTTAGTAATTTAACATTGTTGCATTTTAATTGTGTAGTTTAGGTTCAATTTAGTTCTTTGATTAACTAACTCTCAATTCAGCTCTCAATTTAGCAAATAGTTAGACATGCACAAGTTGGATTTGCATTTTTGTGTGTGCTTTTGCATTTCATGGCTTAACTGCATTTAGTCATTTAGTATCGCTACATTTCAACTATATAGCTTAAGCATTTTTAGTAATAATTATATGGCTTAAGCATTTTTAGTAATGGGTCTAGTTTTGAATTGGCATTCTCTTATTCAATTTTTAGTATGTCCCGTCCATTTTCATCTTCTCATTAATCATATTTTTACATTGATCACCTTTTCTCATTGGTCCATTAGCCATATATGTCTAGTTACATGCATATCTTCCATAACTCATAATCATGCATTGGTATTTCGATTAGAATATAGAGATGAATTCATTACATTTTACATTTTCAACAGGAAGGCATTTAAATTTCCAAATCTCCAAGGTAAAATGCCTAGGTTACAAGATCAATTTTTTTACAAAATCCAAAAAGAAATATACATAACAAAAAGGAGAGGATTAATAAGGCAAGAACTTTGGTGATTATCTCACATGCATATTTTTCCTCCATCCTCGATTAGCAAACCTGTTGAAAACAAAAGAGAAGAAAGGTGGCAAGTACAATAGGTAATAGGCAAAGCAAATGGAAACTAAGGGGACAAGACTAATATGCACAAGAACAGAATGAAGTGCCGCCCATGTCATCCAACATTTTCAAATCTTCCAAAGGAAGGATAGATCACAAATTCTTTTCTAGGGATTGAGTTTACACGGAGAAAGGAGAAATTCCCTAAGACAGTTTTACATGCCAATAGACACTCACTCTCAAGCAATGATGGCAGTATACATATTCAGGAAATTAATGACAGCAAGTGCCATTCACTGTCCAAATCACGCACCCTATAAGCATTCACATAAAGTGGTTCTTTTTACTATGAGTTCCCACAGCTCACAGTAGAGTAGTTCACAGACGAACAACAGGGCATCAAAGGCACCATGACATGGAAATAAATGGAGACAATCCATACACGTCAAACAAGGTCCAAGGAAGCATGACATGGAAATAAAAAAAAAAACAGAATACGCATTACTGAGGAACTTTCATTTACTAACATTGCATAAACCATTGGAAACAGGCAATTTCATCATTGGAAATTTCTATTCCAACATACGTTTGGAGGTTCAATTTCACAGTTTCATCACTTGCACAAGGTCAGCCCCATTTTCATAAAATAAAAAAACAACACATGCTTGCATTCATCTACTCACATGAATACATTTACGCTAGTTCATTCAAGCACCAATTACTTCAAAACTCTCTCAAAATATGGGGTAAGAGCAATGCACGTAGGGTAAATGCACTGGAAATCTTTCAAAGAGAGTTATACCTCAGCCTACGGGTCAGAAAGTCAATAGAAGAGGTTTTGGCTGACTTGGCAGGCGTGGATTGGCCTCAAACCAGCTTCAAAATTGTCACATTAGCCACATCATTGGCCACGTCAGCACCTGCAGAGGGAAGAACACACGTGAGAAAGGAAAATTGAAAAAAAGCCAAAATAGGTAGAATAACAGAGGGAGAGTGCTAACTGCTAACCGCGTCATCTTCCCAGCTGTATAAACGACAGAGATGGTATAATTCCCAAAAGGGCCCTATGGCACCGTCTCTCTCAAACGAAATCCCTTGAAATAAAATACAGGGTTACAAAAGGGAGGAAAGGGAAATCTTTCTAAGCCCTTTGATCAAAAGTGACAATCCACGACTGAGGTCTCAAGGAGGTCCCATTTAAATACCTTGTTTTCTTCCAAATCAAGGGAAGGTTTTGGATAAAAGGAGAGGAAGTAACTAGGGTTTTGGGGGCCTTGGGAGTTCATCGTTTTTAGGCTTTCTTTTTTTTTCTTCTGAAAATTAAAAAACAGAGGAAGAAGCTTGAAAAAGAACTCACCTAGCTTAAGATCTCGTCTTGAGCCGTGAAGGGGGTTGGAAGCTTCTGTTTCTCGAACTCTTCTCCTAGAAAGCTTGTCGTTGTTCATGTTTCTTCCGGGTTCCGGGTAAGAGTCGCCATTCTTGTTTGTTTGGAGGGTTCAAAATCGTTCCTTTGTAGTGTGAAAAGGACGGTCTTAGGTTCTAGGTTTGTTTTCTTTCTTTTCCGAAAAGGAGGTTCCTTTGGTTTCTTTTAGGTCGTTTGAAGGAGGAGGAAGATGGCTTGGTGATAGAAAAGGGCTAGGGTTAAGAAGGCAGTGCTAAAGGAAGGAGACAAGTACAGCTTAGGCTCTTAAGGAGGTAGGGTTTCAACTCTTTAATTTAATCCTCTTTTCCGTCGATTAAGTCCAATAATTTGTTTTTCTATTCACTTCAAGACTAAATGTTGTTGGAGTGTTTAAATATGTCCTCAGATTTATTGGTTGATTCGATGGGGTCCTCGTAACTTCATCATGTTGATCAATCTGACCCTTTTGCAGGTTAATTTCATAATAAAAATCAAATTTTTAGTTAAAAGTTAGGGTGTTTATTAATAAAAGGTTGTGTAAATGGGATATTTGGCTAAAAACATTTATCCTTTGAGGAAAAGATTGGACTTTTGCAAATAATTAGTGAATAAAGGTGACACCTTGGAATAAAAGTTGAGATTTCAAGTAACTTGTAAATAAAAGATTGAAGCTTTAAATAACTTAAGTAAAAATGTCATCTTTGGGTAAAAGATTGAATTTTTAGTAATTAGTAAGTAAAAATGTCATCTTTGGGTAAAAGATTGAATTTTTAGTAATTAGTAGTAAAAATGCCATCTTTGGGTAAAAGATTGAATTTTTTGTAATTAGTAGTAAAAATGTTCATCTTTGGGTAAAAGATTGAAACTTTTAGTAATTAGTAAGTAAAAATGTTATCTTTGGGTAAAAGATTGAAACTTTTAGTGATTAGTAAGTAAAGATGTCACCTTGGAGCAGAAGATTGATTTTTAGAGTAATTAGTAAATGAGATGTAACCTTTGAATAAAAGATTGAAGTTTTAAAAAGTAATTTGTGAATAAAATGTCATCTTTGAATTAAAGTTTGAACTTTTAGGCTATTAGCAAGTAAATTGATTAGCTTTTGAAAAAACAATGTTTGGAAGGCTAGATTAAATTAAGATGAGAGTAAATTAAATTTAAGACTCAATTATATGTTAATCAAGTTTAAATCTTTTAACTTTTGTACTTGGGCCTTGAATTTGTGGTTGGGTCTTCATATGGTTTAGATGGATCTAGTCAATCTTTGTGATAGATTTAATCAATATGTTTATTTATTTGGTCTTTTGTTGCTCTTTGGGCCTTCATACTTGTTTATGTGAAGCTCATTCCATGTGTAATTGAGTTATATTGACATGTTTGGATTCCCATTATATTTGAGCCTTGTACTTGGACAATATTTGGGCTTAGAAGTCTAGCTATCTTAATCCGGCCTAAGTTTAAATAAAATTAAGGCTTAGAATAGTTGCATGTGCATCCATATTTAAATTCCATGATCATATTGTTGCTATGATCATAAGACTAAATTAAAATGACTCCCGTGAAGGGAAAGGAGGGCGGCTCATTCATGCGTGTCTGAGTTTGCTTGACTTCTCCCGGAGGCTTGGAAATTTCCGGAGGTCGTATACCATTTATTGGGAGGCGGCCGAAGGTGTTACTCGTATAATTAATGGGTAATTAAGTTCAAAAGGAATTCCATGCATCATATGCATCCCCGCATTCAAGAATCTAGTATATTAATAAATTAAAGAATTATTAAGGAGAAATCTAAAAAAGGAAAAGAAAGAAAATGGGATCAGTCAGAAAAGTAAAAAGGGGCAATCAGTAATTAAGAAAAAAGAGATTAGTCAGAGTCAAGGTAATAGTAATCAGTAAATTAGCAATTAAGTTAAATCAGTGGGTAATCAACTTAATTCGGTGTAATTAAGTAATTTGGTAAACAACTTAGTTCAGTGTAATTAAGTAAATTCGTAATTTGGTAAAGAACTTAATTCGGTGTAATTAAGTAAATTGGTAATTTGGTAAGCAACTTAATTCGGTGTAATTAAGTAAATTGGTAATCAACTTGATTCGGTGTAATTAAGTAATTTGGTAAGCAACTTAATTCGGTGTAATTAAGTAATTGGTGATTAAATTAAGTAATTTGGTAAACAACTTAATTCGGTGTAATTAAGTAAATTGGTAATTTGGTAAACAACTTAATTCGGTGTAATTAAGTAAATTGGTGATTAAATTAAGTAATTTAGTAAACGACTTAATTCGGTGTAATTAAGTAAATTGGTAATCTGGTAAACAACTTAATTCGGTGTAATTAAGTAAATTGGTAATTTAGTAAATAACTTAATTCGGTGTAATTAAGTAAATTGGTAATTTGGTAATCAACTTAATTCAGTGTAACTAAGCAATTTGATAATCAGATTAAGTAACTTGGTAATTATCTTAACTCAGTGTAATTAAGTAAATCAGTAATTTGCTTAATTGGGTGTAACTAAGTAAATAAAGGGCTTAACCTAGTAGTCGATTAAGAATCAAAGGAAAGACAATAATCAGTAAATAAAATAGCTTAATGGCGTGAAATTATTAAAAACAAGAACAACCAAAATAGAAACCCATAATTAAGTCTAGACTAGTCAGTGCCGTCTTTTGACGGGCGTCGTGGGGGTGCTAATCCTTCCCCGCGCGTACCCGACTCCCGAATCTTTAAGACTCTGGTAAGAAGACCGTTTATTAAGTTTAGTGTTACCCTCGCCAAGCTTAGGTTGACATTAGGCTTAATAATCTGATAGGTGGCTAATCACACCTAGCTTAAAAAGATTAGTGGCGATTCCCTTAGTTTTTAGTTTTTAAGTCGTTCAGCGGTAGGGTTCGGTACCCCCCGGACCCGGACGTTGCGACAGCTTGGCGACTCCACTGGGGACTGGTTAGAGAGTCAAATTGAATGCTAGTTTAGAGTTGATTAGGGTTTCTAGATTCAGTTGTTTGCTTGCATTTTCTTGTTATTTCATGCATGTTTATCATTTTTTACTCTTGCTTATCTTTATGTTTTTATGCTTATATGCTTTCATATTCTTGTATATATTCTGCCTAACTTATCATGCATTGTTTCTCTTCTTGGGGGTAGTTTAGTAATTTGGGTTAGGAATTGTTGGTAAAAGGTTCGTATGTTCCTTCACACATGCACTAAAACTTGCATTTTCATTCTGCATGAGCTTAGACCGGAGCTCTATCCCTTTACGAGGAAGTAAAGTAGCTAAACCTTCGTGTGACAATCGTCTCCGTGCGGATTTTGCCAAATACTTCCACTCAGTCTAGACCTTAGTAGCCTAGAATGGGCGACAGTAAGGGTGGACTGGGAACCTCTAGATCCAGTGAGAAACCTCACCTAGCATATAAGCACCTTGAGAGATGTCCAGCCTAGGTAGAGCCAATCCCGTAAGGATAAACCTTAGTACACAAAAAGGAACGTCTCTTACCTTTATCAACTGTTTTCCTGTTATAAACGGACCGTAGAATAAGGTGATTACATCACCTTCCGTAATCAGATTACCTGCCCTATTAAGCCGAGCGGCTTAAATTTTTTGAAAAAAAATATGAAAATGTGTTTCATAAACATGTAAGGGCGAATGTTTTTAAATCTCTAGTCTTATATGGCGTTTTATCTTATTGGAATCTAACTATTTCTTTTGTTTTCTTTACTTCTTTCCTCCTCCTTTTCTCTTTCCTTTTGCATTTTCGCATCATCTGTAGGTCATTCATCACAATAGTAGATAGATAAGAAATGGAGGACGACGAGTGTTTGCCACCAGAGGGTCGGGTTAGCCATCCATGCCGTGTTGAAAAGTACCACCAGTAGGAGAGGGCACGGAATGGGGATAACCTATCAGAGGGATTTCAGTCTGAGTTACCGGAACAAGCAAATCTGAATTTACAACAGAATGATCTTCTCCAGCTAAGAGACTTGTGGAAGTTGGTCGGGAAGGATGGTGAGTCATATATTACAAAGAAGTATGGTGACTTAAGGCCCCTCCTTTATATTGCCGTAGATAAAGGGGCAATCCGGGGAATAGTCCAATACTGGGATAGGTCTTACAGATGCTTCACCTTCAACGAGGTAGACATGGTACCCACTTTAGAGGAGTATGCCTAGTTGCTAAAATTGCCAGATTTGGATGAGGACACTAGGGTTTTCATGAAGGCAGATAAATCCTCTACTAAGAATAAGTTGACTCAGCTCATGCGATTTAAAGATTCTCAGTACAGGTGTTATCTAAGGGAAAAAGGACTTTCCCATGGGTTTGATGCAGATTCTTTGATGGATTTTGTAAGGAAGCATCCTGGAGAAGAAAGAGGAAGGG
>AWWV01013814.1:0-60124 GCA_001974805.1 Corchorus capsularis | reverse complement strand
ATTGCAAGTGCAGAAGGAGAAAGGTGAGAAGCAAGCCAAGGAAGTTTTAAGGAAGAAAGAATTGAAAGAAATGAAAGTTGAGAGGAAGAAGAAGGTTAAGAGATAGCCAGTGTTTTGAAGTTTTGTGGTAGTGAAGGATGTTTCGATCTGGGAAGAAGTTAAACATGCTTTACTTTCAAAAGGTTGTTGTTGCTACTAATTTCTTCAAGCTGATCTAATATTTCATCATCATAATCAATATCCTCAACGTTGTCGTCTTCTTGGCTTATTTCGTCATCCTCCTGGTTCACGCCGCCATCCATGTTTTGCACAAGTACAGTTCCCCACACGCTGGCAAACACAGGCAAGACCCTAATTTCCACATTTGTCTTTTTTTGTTCAAGACCTAATCGGAAGATGGCATGAATGAGAGGGTCAAACTCAGCAGAATTTTCGTCAAGAAATCTTTGATGGGTTTGAAGATGGATGCGTTGGACTATCTTGTGTAGCAAGCCGCGGAGGATTTGGGAAGTCGTGGCCGGGTTGTTGCCGGTAAGAAGATCGAGATCAAATCCAAGGGTTTCTCGGGCGCCCAAGGGGTTGCATGGATAATTGCCACTGCCGCAATAGACATTGAGGTTAACAGAGATGGTTACTTCAACTTGGGGCGATGGCGACGACTCACTTGCTTTCGGCTCTTCCTGGTTCTCCTCATAAACGTAATAACCCAAATCCACCAAGCACAAACAAGGAACGTTAGCCATCAGACACCAATTTTTTTCTTCTCTTCTCAAAGAGCGGGAGTAATTAATTAGTGGACTCAGTGGTAAATATTTATTATAGCTATTAATTAAAAGGCTCCAATTTCCTATTCTGATTAGGATTCTTAAGGTTTAATCAAGACTCAAGAGAGAAACTTCAAGGAAATTAGAGACGTTGTGTTTGAATTTTGAAAGCGTGTGTCTGTGTGTTTATGGACTTGGGTTTTAAGACCAAACATTTCGGTGGAACAATGGGCCAAAACCCAAACCCAAAGCCAAACAAAGTCCAAAAGCCTATGAAATTTAATTTGGAAACTCTGCTTCTTTTCTTTTCGGCTTTCTCCACTCGCTCCAATTCCCATCTCTCGCCGCCCGTTGCCGCACCCAAGCCACAGTCCCTTTCCCTTATCATTCCCTCTCAAGTAAGTGATTTTTTTCTTTGGGTGCTTGATTGGTTTCGCGTTTATGATTTTTGTTTATTATTTTAGTTTTTTCTTTCTGGTTTAATAGTTTTCTTCTTAGTACATTTTCTTTCATCATAGGGTTCAGGGTTTAAGGATTGCTAGAAACTAGCAAGTCTCCATTTCTTTTGACTAATTTATACTGCTATAATCGATACTTAGACAAATCTAACTCTCTTAATCAGTGGAAAATGTTTATCTCCGGTAAGTGCCTCGACTTCTTTTCCCAATTTTAGTTGGATACCCATCTTTTTATTAATGGGTAAAATGAATGATGGAGTTTTTTCTCCTCCTCCTCCTCCTTGTGGGGCAGTTTTAATTTTTATGATCAGTATTAAATTTTTCTTTAGCTTGGATTTTTTTTTTAAAGCTGTTTTCTGGTTTATTTGGCTACGAGTGCTTGGTCTTTGAGTTGGATGCAACTCTAGTTAAGATATTTACATTACTTTTGTGAATACTAGAGTAAGATTTTGTATATATGTATGGTTAGCAGCTTGGTGAATGGTAGTGCGGATAGTAGGTTAACTGCCATTTTCTGTTTTAGAGTAGATACGCTTGATAATACGTTATTTTTTGCTGGTGAAGATGCTATTGGTTGTGTACAAATTTTGGGTTTTGGTATCTTATGTCCCAGCTGCTACTTTAGGCTAACTTAGATATTGGCTATAGGTAATAGAGCTGGTTTAGAGTACAGGGTTGTGTAAATTTTTGGGGTTTTCATGTCTCCATATACCAAGTCCAGCTGTAATTGTGAGTATTTTGTGGTCTGACTTTTGGATATTATGTTAACACCACAAAACAATATTAATGATAGCTTATTTACTTATTTCTATGTATTGGATGGAACTGAATACTCAATCATGGTTTTTTGTGGCCTTTCCTTTATATAAACATTTGGGTGACCTCAAATTTAGAGATGCCTTGGGGGAATGTTTATCTGACTCTCTTAATCAGTGGAAATGTTTATCTACTAAAATGAAGTTGGGAACCGAGCAACCCAATTGAATAAACTTTTATTAAAGTTGAAATGCTATGCGAAATTCGTTATGTGGATAGCTATCCTTTTATGGATGCAATAAGATATGGGTTCTTAATCTTCCTTTTCCCCTGCAGGTGTCCTCTTATCAAAGCGTTTCAGTAGTATACAACTTTCAGTTACTCGTTTGAAGGGGATAAATTCTTTCTATTACATATTCTCCATGAGTCATTGTTTTGTCTGATGCACAAGCATGAAGTGGGTTGGACTTGTCAAAGCAATTCGTAGTGGCCGTCCCTCTGTCCGTGAAATAACTGGGCCGTTGCAGTTTCGTACTTTCCAGCATGATTTTGTTCCAAGAGATCCTAATGTCAAACCTAAAAAGTACAAGTATCCACAAGTTTATGATCCATATGGTCCAAGACCTCCGCCCTCTGATAAGATTGTTCAGCTGGCGGAGCGAATTGCTGCTCTACAACCCGAAGAACGCAAACAAATTGGTCCTGTTCTAGCTGAGAGACTAAGCCACCCGAAATTGCAGCGGGTTGAGACTGACGGGATGGACTTGGGTTCCCAGGGTGGAGGAGGTGCAGGGGCTACAAAGGTTGAGGAGAAGAAAGAGAAAACAGCATTTGATGTGAAGTTGGAGAAGTTTGATGCTACTGCAAAACTCAAGGTTATTAAGGAAGTTAGGGCTTTTACTAATTTGGGATTGAAAGAGGCCAAGGACCTTGTCGAAAAGGTACCTGCTGTGCTCAAACAAGGGGTCACCAAGGAGGAAGCAACTGAGATAATAGAGAAGATAAAGGCAGCCGGAGGAGTTGCTGTCATGGAGTGAACTTTAGGTTTTCTTTGTCACTGCTTTTTATTACTCTGTTTTAATGGTCAGTCATATTGGGGAAATGCTGGAAAAAGGGCTACCATCTAAATTTTGTTGTATGGGCAATTAATGAGATTCAAGCAATAATCAGGTTTATACATACTTTTGTAATGTTTTGCTTAATTTCATTTTTTTTTCTCTCAAAAGCCTCTGTTTTTTAGTTGATTGTAGGCAGTTAGGTGACGTTAAAATTTAGTTTGAAGAACTTGTTTCTAGGATCAAAGTATAGGAAGGAGAAGAGATAGCAACTTACTGCTTCCTAGTTCCTAGGCTTGCAATTTCTTAGTGGCTCTTGGGCGTTAGCTTGCTTTTCTTCATTTTCAGATACAAATAAATTTGCTTGTCCTTGTCTCTGTGTTGCGATGTTTCTACTTGTTTCTGCATCTTTTTGTTATGCTGGTTGGCTTTCAAACTCTTCTCTGAAATGAAAGGTAAGGGCATCGCTGCTGTCGCACCAAGCACTGTTACTTATAATTGTATAATTCATGCCAATTATAATTCATGCCGTGTGGAATTTGGGCCGATTGAAGGAAGCAATTAGATTTCTGAGTGACATGGTGGCTACTTATATTGCAGTTGGTGTTGTCACATATAACATATTCATCGAGGGGATGGGTTGTGAAGCTGAAGATATTGTTGACCATATGATCAAACAAGGCATTGAGCCTGACGTTATCACATATAATTCATTGATAGATGGTCGTTTTTTGCAAAATGACGTGGATGTATCTAGAAGAGTATTTGAGTTGTTTATCAGGAAGGATTGTGTACCTAATGTAATCAGTTATACCGCGATGATCAATGGTTACAGCAAAACTAAGAGTCTGTTTGGTAAGAAGGAAGGAAATTTGCTCAATTCAATGGTGTTATCCGAATCTCTTGTCTTGTGATGCAATCGATTATAGATCAATCACGTATGTCCTGACAATTTCTAATGATCTTATCAAGGTCATTAACACTAACAGTAATACAATAGATTATGAAGATATCAATTTTATTTGCAAACATCGACTTGCCTGTAGCCCCCAAGCTTAAACTTTTGAAGCTAAAGTCATTGTTGCTTCAGTTTTGGTTCTTTTTATCATTTTAGTATGATTATTTTATTTTTGGGCTGCCTCAAAACACATTTCGAGTGTATAGTAGAACCATAGAAGTGATCGCAAAAGGAATTTAATCACTTTTGTTAGTAAAATGGGACATTTTTTCAGATGGTACTGAGTTTATGGATGTTTTTAGTATTGTTATTAGTGTTTAGTACTCAAAGAGGCTTGTGATATTGGTATCTTGTGTAGAACTATCAAAGCCAGAAAGGAAACTCGATGGTATATGGAAATGGAAATTACAGTGTTCATGTCCATTCTTTGTTTTACTATAGACCCATCGTCTTTAAGTGCTTGATTTGTGCTTGCCACAGTGTAATTGTCTAGCTCGAAACCGAGAAATGTATATATATGCTCAAGAAATGTATTGATCTTATAAGTTGATCAAAGAAGATATCTAATCTAAGATAATTGGAGTCGAATGTAGCTGAAACAAATTGTTTTAAACCTTAATATATATAAATATAAAAGGGTATAATGTTTCAGAAAGCTGCTAGTTATACATAAACAAAAGAATGTCAAGAATAATTCATCAATGGCCCTCTTTTGCTGATAAATAAACAAAGTAAAGAGAAGGTATTGTCAGTCCCCTCTGACATCTCTCAAAGAGAATAAAGAAAAGGCACTCTGGTTTTCAAAAGATGCTGCAGTAAAATGAAAAGATAACCAAGGGATATATAGTTTCTATCCTCAAAATTGATCCTCAACCTCAAAGCTTGATCTCACCTTAATTACCTTGAGAGCACCATTCATAATTTTGTTGCTACTTGCTAGTAATGAAACGATTTAGCTAGGCTGCTGCTGTGCTGACATGGTATCCTATTATACTCATAATTCTCTGAAGTTGTGATTGATGGTATTGATAAGCTTGAAATTATATTAACTTGGCAGTCCTAAGGTTAATTTTCAAGTTTCTTTGCTTCAAGTAACACAAAGTGCAGGAAATTAATAAGTAGAGTCGGGCAGTAATGACAAAGAGGATCTTATGCATGTTTTCTTTCTGATGTGCTGCTGCTAAATAAAAACAGAATCTCTTTTACTGGTCTAATTAATCAAGTCATTACCTAAGCAGAAGATCAGTAGAGTTGTGGTTTTGTATTTGCAATGAAATTTTAAGTTTATATATGATTCTGGAAGTATGGATTGGATTCCAAAAATGCAGAACCTTTAACTAGAGAGATAGTGTTCTTTGTATATCCCCATTCTATAATGAACTCTGCAAATTTGCTTGCATAAATTTAGATGGATCTCTGGTAATGTAATGGTAAAGGGGAAGTTGCTCATTAAAAATAAAATAAATAATTTGGGGGCGTTCCGAGAATCGAACTCGGGACCTCTCGCACCCAAAGCGAGAATCATACCACTAGACCAAACGCCCTCAGATGATTAAATTATCCGAATTGTATTTCTATATACAGAATATATTTCCCTATTCAAAAATATCTTCCTATCTGACCCCATATTATGCAAGTTTGCTATGTCTGATTGAAGAGTTATTGTCTGGAGACTGGCCAAACGTAATTAACAC
Source organism: Corchorus capsularis (assembly GCA_001974805.1). Classification (NCBI taxonomy): domain Eukaryota; kingdom Viridiplantae; phylum Streptophyta; class Magnoliopsida; order Malvales; family Malvaceae; genus Corchorus; species Corchorus capsularis. Next base: position 54,439 of record AWWV01013814.1, on the reverse strand, counting down.
AGGCAAAGGCGCAAAGACAAAGCATTGCAGTAAAACTGAAAGAAGGCCAAGTGGTTCAATTCAACCACAAGGAAACAAGTTGAAATACAAGCTTTTGTTACTGGAGTCAAGCTTCTGTCATTACGGTTACGGACAAAAGTAAATTACTATCTTTTGGAAGTGTTGAGTTAGAAGACTTAATATTATTGGGGGATTCATTTCTGTTTATGGCTCAATGTCTTTGCTTCATTACTGAATTTTGCATGCGAAATCCAACAAGGTACATGGAAGAGGAAAGATGAGAGCATATATATGGCTTGAAACCAAAAAATCAATAAGTCATTGGTTTTGCAAATTTTGGAACATTACATTACATACATAGTAAAAACCAAAAAAAAAAAAAAACTTTTAGGTCCTTAATCTAATAAGAATTGAATTAGAGGTGAAAACAAACAATAATCAACTTTACACAATTGAGAGAAAGTAAAGAAAACAAACAGAGTGAAGGAAGGAAGGCTAATTTAACACTCGAGTCGAGTGGGCAATTCGTAGCGGCAAAGAGGACAGTAATGGCTGTTGTTAAGCCATGTTTGGATGCAGGCAGTATGGAATTGATGAGAACAGGGCATTTGGGAAACCTGGGATCCAACCTCGGCCAGTTGCTCCAAACACACCACGCAGCAATCTTCTGCTTGTTGATCATGACTTTCTTTCACTTTCACTTTCACTTTCACTTTCAGGGGGCTAATTATAACCTTGCTGTTCAACAAGGTATTGTTGATGGAGGATTCATCCGCAGGGACCATGCCATGGTAATTTTCATCAACCATACGCATAGCCATGGTCCTAAAAAGATTAGGATCAATCAGCCATATTGGGGTATTGGGGTTGTTCAACATCATATACATATTGTTGATGTCCATGCCAATGCCATGGTTGTTGCTACTTTGATCTAATAATATTCCATCATCCTCCATAAAATTAGATTCCCATTCCCCACAAACATCCACCAAGGAATTGTAGTCAAAGTCCTCCATGTCTATGTCTGTGTCTATGTCATGGCTGTTGCTACTTTGATCTAATAATAAACTTCCATCCATAGCAGGTGGTTCTCTGTCTATGTGGGCCCTATTATTATTACTATTATTGGGTAATACGTCAACATGTGCCGTCAACTGGGCAGAAATAGGCAAGACTGCAATGGGCATGGCGGTGACGGTGGTGGTCATCTTCCCAACACCGAATTGGATGATCTCATGGATGGCACGCTCGAAGTCAACATCATTCTCGTCAAAGTCACAGTCAAGAAAGCGGCCGCTGGTTTGGAAGCGAGGAGTATTTCGGTCAAGGTTAAGAGCGGCGGCGGTGGCGGTTTTGAGATCGGTGGTCTTGAGTAGCCTAGATAGAATGTCACGAATGAGTTGGGAAGCCGCCGTGGGTGGGTTGGCGGAAAGAAGAGTGAGATCAAAAGCAAGGGTTTCTTTGGCGTTGATGCCACTTATTCGGTTGTAGACGGCGGCGCAATCATTATACTCGCAACAGAAATCCATGTCAAGAGAGATGGTTACTTCCACCTGGGGAAAAGGGGAAGGGCTTGGTCTCGGCTCTTCCTGGCCCTGCAAAACTGAATGTTCCAACCAAATCATGCGGAAACAAGGATCGCCACCTTCTTCCATGCTCATGCTGTGTGTGCTCTGCTGCCTCAAGAGTGAAGAAGGAGATAGATATGGTTTATGCCCCGCTGCCGCTGAATTATACTTTTAGCAGAAAATCCTATTCTCAATAGGACTAGGATACCCACCCATACCCGTTTTGACTTTTGGAGATAAAAAAGTAACGCTGACTCGTTTATCGACTTGGGTCTTAAAACCAAATATTTCGCTGGAACAATGGGCCAACCCTCTTCTTTACCCAAATGCATCATGTCATGTGTGTATAGTAGTAATTGACCAACTTCAATCCAGACTAAACATTTATAGGATTTTATAATAAATTGTGTTCATTTTGAAAGAAAATTTTGATCCATCCAAATTGAGTCTATTTGGACCCATTATCAAAAAACAAAAAAAAATTGGTATCACTGTTCGGAGCGTCCTATGTACAAAAAAAAAAATCAAAAAATGAATAAGAGATGGACCAAATCCAAGTATACACTAACACTAGTGCTCTTTTATAAGCATTATATTATGCTCTTCTATGTTATATGTAATATGATCAAAATGTGTGGCCATCCGGTCAGTACTCATATTGGCCTCCTGATAGATGTGTTTGATAGTGCACTTCCATGGACGAGTCATGGACTTGAATTAAACAAATTTTTATGCACTTGAATTAAATTATATTTATTTCGTTATATATAAGTATGGTACTATATAAGTCAATGTACCCCCACTCATCAAAGTTCCTGGATCCGCCCCTGACCCATGCAGCACGTTTTCAGCCTCTAAATGGGCTGCCTAGTCTCCCAAACGGAGCCTAGAACTAGAGGCGATGCGGTTCTGGTTTCGGTTTTGAACCGTAGGTTTCGGTTCCTCCAATGTTGAAACCGAACCTTAACCGTACTTAATAAAGTTCGGTTTCGGACGGTTCTGGTTTGGAGACGGATTGAAAATTTTAACTTAGGGAAAAGAAAACTTGAAGCATAAAATTTCATAAAATATTTAGATCACTTTAGTTATATAATTATAATTTTTTAATTTCTAAAAAAATTATATTATTATAATTAAATTACGTATATATTAAATAAAAATAGTTTTTTAGTAAAAAAATTAGATTAATTATAAGGCTAAAATCCCAATTTGGTACCAAACCTTTCAGGAAAATACCAACTTGGTACTAAATCTATAATTTCGGATTATTAGGTACCAAACGTTTGAAATAGCGTCCAATTAAGTGCTTTTTGAGGTTTTCCGTTACGCGTGAGAGACACGCGCCGTTAAGTCCCTGTTAAGTCCACTTTTCCGTTATACATGAGTATTTTAGGCTGAAATTTTTGGTAAAATTACATGTTAGGTCCCTGACTAATTATGCAAATAAATCCCTATAACCAAATTTCATAAATTTGTATATTTTTGGCAAATAATTTAGCTCAGAAAATTCGGTAATTAACTATTTAGTGGATAATTAATACATAATTAATTTCAAATTATGACCAAAAATTAATACATGATATTTTTGACCGAAAATTATGGTATATATTTTATTTACAAAGTAATTAATCATAAAAAAATTTCCATAATTAATAAAATATACTAATTATGGTAATTACAATTATAATTATCTTATATATACTACATATTAATTTTATACACTCTGGAAAAAACTAACGACCCCTTTCAACTTTCAACCAGGAAAGAGCTAATCGTCATGTTTTCGTCATTTAATCACTTGGTTTTTTACTTAATCGCCCTCAATTCACACTTGATTTCTGTTTGTTTTGGACCATTAAAGTAATCTGATATATATTTGGTTCATGCCCCCTGGATTATACTCTTTGTTAGTGGGTTTTAAATGAATTTAGGGATTCACACTTAATGCATTCCTTTTGATGCTAATTAGTTTCCCTTTTTTTTTTTCACTTGCTTATTTGGAATTAAATTTCTTAACGTTTTGTTTCAGATGACCAGTTCTACAAAAGTTTTTCAACCATTGACTGATAATTTTTTCACTCTAGCATTGTATTGTTAATTTTATATAGTTGCACTATTTCATTTGTACTCTAAATTCCAAGGAAATTTCTTGAGAGATATCCAATACTTATATCGTATTTGTAACTCATATTAATAATTAATAATTGAATTCATGATACCATGGATTAGTTTCAAATTTTTACGACTTCCTGAAAAATGCATAATGGTAACATTATTATTCTCTATAGTTTTGTCATATTACAAATATATGCACTGTAGGATTATTTGGTTCAAGACAATTAACTACTATTAGTTAAGGTTTCCAATGTGATTTTACCAAAAAAAGAAATTTTTTTTTTAATATAATGCAAGATTGAAAGGCTTTTTGATGCGTAGTGTCTCTTTTGATCTTTAGATTTAGAGAATTTTTTTCGGAGAATATCAAGTTCAGTGAGTTTTTTTAATGCTCAATAGTTTATCAATATTTCAATATTCCAGGGGTTAAATTTAGTATTTGTAAATTACTTTTTCAAACCTGAGAAACCTAAAAATACACTTGCCCTCGGTGCCCCCTGTATCTGTCATGACTATAATAACAAAACGATTGTAATACTCCGCAGCGCTAATGCGGAGTAACCCTCTTGCATTATATTATTATTATTATTATTGCTATAAATTAAAAATTAATATATACTTATTGAGATAAATTATTATTTATTACTAAAAAAGACAAACTTTTCAAAATTTTGTCTTAAAAAAAATCAAAAGCCCACTTTTTCAAGAACACATCAAGAACAATGAAGAACAAAAAGAACAATTATAGTAACTTGTTCAAGTGATATTTTACAGCCAAATTTTCTCATCTTTATCCTTCATATGATCAAATATCTCAACGGCATCATCAATCCTCCCCATTCGTCCTAAGCCCTCAATAATAATTATAACTAAAAGTTGAACAATCTTGACATCTGCTATCATATCTTCCAATATCCTTGCCATTCCGCTTGCTCCTCTGGCTCTCAATGTTACCCAAAAGCTTCTCATGCATTGTATACACTTCTATTCCCTTTAGCTCCAGGTCCACATCCACCAAAAGCTCATCTCTTTTTCTTTTTGCCAAATCCACCTCTGAATTGGACACTTAGTATTTTGCAACCTAAACAACCACATATAACACAAGAACATAAAATTGCATAAAACATTCATTAGTTTTGAGCTTGCACTATTGTCTAAAATTACAAGTTTCTTCCTGCTTCCCTCTTCCTTAATTCCTCAAAAACATGGTTAAGAAGGGTGAGCTTTAAGTACTTCAATACAACCTTGTAAGAAGATAACCCATGACAGAGTTTCACTTCAACTATACAAAATCCAGCTTGAATTTACTAAATTGCAGCCAAACTCAAAACCAGAAGCAATTAATTTAGTTGCCTTAAAGTGGGGGACAATTCATTTGAGATAGCATCGAACTCTCTTTCACTCACTCATTTTCTTCTTTTTTATTGGAGTTGAAAAAAGGGAAAGAAATAGGGTTTCATGTTTCTCTGATTTTGGGGGTTTTCATTCAGAGTTATATTTCTGAAATTCGAACGGTGGAAGCGTTAAAAATAGTGTGTAGTTGAACATATTTGATTTTGATGAAGATCCGACGGTTGGATTCGCCGGAATTGGGCTTTGAAGTCGCGGCTTAGGAGCGTTTTGGATTAGATTTTAGGGTTCTTTTCAAAAGAAGAAGGAGGACAGAAAGGAAAGAGGAAACGACGATGGTGGAGGAGTCCATCAGTGACGGCGGCGCGGAGGAGATCAAGGTAGCAGCGGCGCTAGGGTTTTGTGGAGAAAGAGGGGAACGGTTCTGAAGAAGGAAGAAGGAGAAGGAAAAAGAAAATAAAAAGAAAAGAATAAAAGAAAGAGGAAGAGAAAATAAGAGGATTAATTTTTTTGGAAATAAATATTAAAGAAAATTTATTTAGTAAATATTTTTTATTTTATTTTAATAAATAAATTTGCCACGTGTCTAATTTTTGTTAGAATTTTCACTTCATATGTGCTCACTGGCGCGTGACTCTTACGCCTAACGGAAAACCTCAAAAAGCACTTAATTGGACGTTATTTCAAACGTTTGGTACCTAACAATCCGAAATTATAGGTTTGGTATTTTCCTAAAAGGTTTGGTACCAAATTGGGATTTTAGCCTTGATTATAATATTGACATGTACAAACATGTTTTCTTCTAGTTAAACATAGTTGATGGATCGAACAATGTTTCGGATATACAATCCTATTGATGACTATATTATATTCCTTGTCAACTCGGCTAATGATGGAGTTAGTAAATTAAACCACATGTTAATGGTTTTGATGAAATCACCAAAAAACCAGGGTTAACAGGTTTCAGCTTGATTTTAGCCATTATTTTGCACTGTTAATTGAGGCCAAAATTGTCTTTCACTTCGTCCTTCGGACCAATGGGATGCTGCCACGTCAATTTTTTAGGGCAGCCCTCTACTTTTCCCTTCCCGCTCCGTCCTCTGGCCTCCTTCCCTGTTTGGTTCAGTTTAAATTGAACAATGAACAAGGAATTTGAACCAGATCGAAGGGAGAAAAAAAATATATATTGATTTGATGGTTGTTCTGATATCTTCCAGAGATTTCTTCTCTGCTTTTTCTCTCTCTTTTCTTTCTTTTTCCTTCTTTACGTTTTCTTTTTTATTTTTCTGTTCCTCTTCCTCTTTCCTCCTCTCCTTATTTCCTCCTGTTCTCTCTCTCTTCTTTTTCTTTCTCATCAACGAGTCTCAAATTCTTACCATGTTATGGGCACAAGGTTGATGATTACAGGTTGTGATCTTACCAACTTTAATCACTCAAAAAGTGTTATTTTTAAGAAAACAAAAACTTGATTTCTCTTTGGTTTTCATCTGCTTTTGTTTGTTCTTTGGCGTTGACTTTCTTTTTCTTGATTTCAAGTTATTCAAAGCAATACCAACGATAATAGGGTGGTTAAGGACAATGATTTGGCCATGGGTTTCGGATTGGGGATCAAGAGAAGCTAATAGCGATGATGAAAGAGAGAAGGACCATTGAGTATTTTGGTACGAATTGCTTTAATATCTCGGGCTTACTCATTTCTTGCTAATTAACTTGATTTTGATAGAATTTTTTCTGATTTTTGGGATTTTGTTTTCTGAATTCTTCCTCATCTCTCGAGATTTGCCTGCTCTCAACTTGACGATTTTTAATTTTCTTATTATGGTGAGCTCCTTTGCCTTTTTTTATTCTCACACAATTTTTCTTTGTTTTTTTTTTTTCAGGGATTCAAATCTCAAGAGCATCAGTCATCGATATTCTAATTGGTATCCAACTTTCCTTAATTTGAATCATTCTAATTAGATGTATATATTCTTCTATCTTAAGACACCATCATGTTTGAGTTCTGTTATAACTTATAATCATGTCAAAATTAGGAAAAAAGTAATTTTTTTCTTCATCTTTTTTGGTTGATCATTTAATTTCGGATTAAGTAATTAACAATTTTATTTATGATTGAATCAAAATAAATCGTGGTTGAATCAAAATATGGGTTCTGCAGGGAAGAACTGAGATAAGCCAAACTCAGTTGATCATTAATGGAGGAAAATTTGAAAGTAATGCATGTTTTCTATTTCTGAATTGTTTGGATTTTATTTGCTAATAATGCCTTTTTAATTAAATAAATGTCTCTTGGTAGCTTAAATCTCATCACGTTAATTGGTGGCATTGGTGAGAAAGCTAAAAGTCCAATTATGAACTAACCGTGGGAGCAGGCTTTCAAGCCTCAGGTGATGTTTTAAGATAATTTCCTTGCTGATTTAAGATTATCATCATCAAAATATTACTTTCGATTGTAGATTATGTTTTATAGTGTACTGTGTGCCTACAAGTTTAATAGTATTATCTTTGTAGTGAGTTTAGTCATTTTTTTCCTTAGTTTTAAATTTAGTTTTCCAGGTTATATATGTAAGAAATTGAGGCATGATTAATTGTAAGATTGAAACATGCTCTTTATCTCTATATATGATTTGATAAAATAAATAGTTTTGAGGGTGATAATCCTATCGTTAGTTTGATTCATGGTTTCCCTTCACAGGTTAGTCCCCCTTGGTCTAAACACAGTTTTACAAGAGATGGGAATTCCACACTCTTCTAGGTAAACTTTCAGTTTCACTTTCATATTGTAATGTTTATAAGTTCATGGTTAAAATATAATTGGTCTATAACTGTGGTGGTTTTATTTCGATGACATTTTGTTATGTTTGATGAAACCCTTAATCAGGTTGACAAAACTTTTGTCAACAGGGATTTCTCTGATAAAAGAAAAATAAATACTTTCCCTTTGTCTTCTTTGTTTTTTACCCGAATTCATAAATGATAATTTCTGTAGCCTTAATCTATCCAAGGTGAGAAAAGAGAAGATGGGGGAGAGGATCACCACTCTCTAACTATTGGTTTCATCTTTTGGGAAAAGTGAACTTTATCAACTTCTTTTCTATTTTTTGCTTTACTCTTTGGTTCTTCATATCATTTTGATTTTGATTTCATCTGATTATTATGATAAATTTTCATTTTCCTTGAATTGTTGATGGAGAATCTAAGTTCAATTTCAAGGTACACAATAGTTCAATTGCTTTTCATAAAATAATATTTACAAGAATTAATTCTGATATTTCCCTTAGTTCCGAGAGTTTTATCTATTTTTCTTTTGTTTATCAAAATCAAGTCAAAGTAGTTTGCTTTCACATTATTTGTGAGGAATATGAGCGCTTTGGTCAACTTGAACTTACATGATGTTTATATATACAAATTCAGCATTTGCATAATGAACATATCTGCTCCTTTTTCCATTTCTTGATATGGAGAAAAATTCTGTTTTATGGTTTGTATTTCTATCTTTCTTTTTGGGGTCATAATCATCATAAGTCAGATCCATTTTGTTGCCTTTAGTTTGGCATTATAAAAGCAATCAAGTTTGAGTGGGTTGGTGTTTGCTCCCATGATTCTACCATATACTATTTGCCCATAATTTAATATCTACTTATGTCTAATTTTAACTCTATAATTGAAATTTGGAACATTGATAGTGTAAATGGGAATTTTAGTCCCATTTTTGTTGCTATATGCATTTGAGTGTTTAAGCTGTAAGGAAATGGAACAAATCATATTGCATGTTATTCTGAGATTATTATTTTGTTATAAACATGTCTTGGAAAATGTATTTTTGTCAATAATATTGCGTTTAAGAATAAGCTATCCATGTTGCCGTGTCTTTCATGGCTCTGAAGTGTGGTATATAATTGTTGAAAGCAATTGTTTTGTTTCTTCATCTTGGTGATTTATCTTTTTATTTTCTCTGTTATCGATTTTCTTATGAATAATATATGTGAGTGTAAGGTGAGGAAACAGTTTATTGGAAATCAATGTAGTGAAGATTGTGGAAACACTATTGGTTTAGAGTAGGCAGTACAAATTGCCATAAAATTAGATTATTTCTTGGATTATTAATTTTAAGGCATTTAAAGTTTATGTACCATATTTTTTAAAGTTAAATACTTGAAATTGAACTATGCTTTCTGATGTGCATGCATCTATGTTCAGATCCAATTGGCTTACTTCCAAATGAAAGAGCTCAAAAGATTTTTATACCCAGCTTGGTATTTCAAAGCAAGAGAAGAAACATGTAAGCTCTTAAATCCATTTTAAGTTGCACTTCCCCATTTCGTAGTACAACCAGCTTTCTTCTTCAGGGTTTAGGGTTTTAGGGTTGAAGGTAAAATTTGACTAAATTCTACTATTCATCACTCCAGGCATATATGATATATGTATGGAGTTTCAAAGAAGACTGTTGTCCTTGATGACACATTACTAGAGCAGGTATATATCTTGAATATGCATAAAAGAGGAAACAAAACCATTATTAACCTGCCTTGCTACATTTGTTCTTCATTTTTGTTCTGTTTTCTTTGTCTTCCCTGATAAATTGTTTTATGTAATAAAGAGACCAGAATGTGTCTTTCTGCCCCTGCTTCTGTTAGCACCTATTCCAGTTCTGACTTTGCTGGATTTAGGTATGTCTTACGATTTCAATCTTATTTATCATCTATTTTTACCTTGGTAGATTATGTCACTTCAATTTCTTTTCACTTATATATAGCCATTGTAAGCTGAACCTGTTCTTAGCATTAACACACTTTATCTGCTGGCCTTCTAGGCTTTCAAACACATTTTAGCTGGTTACAGTCTTTATTTCACCAAGTCATAAACATTTCTTGAAAGATTTAGTACAAAGAGAGTATTTATCTAGGGGAATTTTGTTTATATTGCAACTAGCTCTTTGGTTGTTTTTTTTAATGACTGGAAGATTATGACCAGTTGTAATATACTGAAATAAAATTGTCATCATTCTTTGATAAATAGCTTTATTTCTCAACCTTATTTCCTCTTTGCGAAAATATTATAGCCAAGTTTGTCTTCCATTAATCTTAGGAGTGTAACTTCTGATTTTCCTCATTTAAATGCATATTGCAGTGTGGGGTTTCTATACAAGGAAACAATTGTTGAGTTTTGTGATGAAGTTCATCCACTTGCAGAGGTTGACTAGAATCTTAAAAACATGTTTGAATGTGTAGTTTCTTATTTATTTAAATTCTCTGAACATGAACAGACTCATGTTCTGGACAAACATCAAGGCTTCTTTCTTTGTGTAAAATGTTTTAACCCTGCAATAATTTATATTCTTTCTTTTGCGCTCAGGTTTCAAGTTTACCTCAAGTGTTGCTCTTTTGCTACTAAATTAGGTACGAACTTAAATATATGCTTTTTTGCTACTAAATTAGGTATGAACTTAAATATATGCCTAAACTTATGTATAATTTAAATGTTTAATTCTAAACAGACAGGTAACCTCATTGAAGATCAGTTCAATCATTTAAGGTGGACAATTAAGGTTTTATTTATTTATTTATTTCTTAGCAAATATTTTCATGTCATAGAGTAGAGTGTGCATAAAACATTTGATTGTGTACTTCATGTGTTAGTCAAGTCGGAGAGCTCTCCTAAATTTGTGACATCTTACTAATACAGGTCTAGGTGATTGCTGACAAACCTATATTACCAGTAAAATCAAATATAGTGGAGTTGACTTGGATACGTGACAGTGTCTGAGGTCAACGCTACTTGGGATGTACAGGAGAGCTTGGCTTGGTGGATCAGACTAGGAGGTAGTTGGAGTACTCCAACCTTTTACCGATGGGAGTGACATGGCTTACCCTTACCTCTTCAGAAAAAAATACCACTGTCACCATGACATACCCTTACTAGTTACCTCTATTAACCATATTATCCATATATATTTAAGAGATAATTATGGTGATTATATAATTAACCATATTATCCACAGAGATAATTATGGATTATATTTATTAACCATATTATCCACATATATTAGAGATAATTATGAATTATATTTATTAACCATATTATCTTTAGAGATAATTATGGTAATTATCAAGACTCCTCAGCTCATCGCTATAAATAGTGAGTTAGAGCAATTAAGAGAGGACTTTTGGATTCTCAGAGAAAAGAGGCCGAAACTCTGCCAAAATATTCACAAACAATTCTCACCTAATACTTCAAGTTTTGATCCAATAAAACACCTGCCACTCACGCGCTCATTGTCAGTACCTGCTCCGGTCTTCCTCTCCGCCGCCTTTTGCACATCTCCGGCTCCATTTACGGCGTCTTCTCAACCACAACAAAAAGAACCCTCTACATTTTGGCGACTCCGTTGGGGAGAAGCGCTCACAAAGAGGAGTATCTGAGATTTTGCTGGCTTTTGTTTCGGAAGATTTGCTAGTAACCATGAGTTCAGGTGAGACACCGGCCTACGTTCAAGAAATGATGAAAATGATGAAGGCCATTGAGGAAAAGGCCAAGGCCTCCGATGAGATGTGATAAGACATAATTTCTGCTATATTTTCTATGCAATTTTACCTTGTTTTGGTAGTCGTAAGTGTCTATTTCACCTCATATTTCTCATATTTGTGTTTTCAGGCTCATTTGGAGCTATTGTTTAAGATAATGAAGATTTGGAGCAATTTTGGATCAATTTGGAGAAACTACTGATTTTGTCTCATTTTGACCCAGTAGGCCCATTAGGCCTGTTTAAACCCATGAAGCCCGGAAGGAAGCCCGAATCAGTGGAGATCCAAACCTGATTTCTCTAGCCCCAATTCGGATGTCTTAAAGCCCAAAGAGGAGATCCAAGTCCAATCAGGAATTATGATGCAGTAATTAATTAATTATGGAGAAATTCCTTTTCCTAGTCAACATAGGATTCACAAGTGCAGTTTCGTTATAAAATTCATATCTTTTTATCCAGAGCTCAGAAAAATGCAAATGATATACCGTTGGGAAGCTGACTTCAAGATCTACAACTTTTGTGTTTTGCCCGAGAGCCAATTTTGCCGTTAAGATGGTCGAAAATGCCCCTGAAGTATTCTGGACAGATTTGACTACAAATCCAAATCAACCTAGGAAAGCTTGTGCGACCTTGGGGAGCCTTGGACGAAAATTCCAGCTGGTTATTGATGATGTGGAGCACTTTAATTGACCAATAAAGATCCTAATTAATGATGATGATCTACTTCAACCAATTAGAGCTCTTACTTGGAGACAAAGTTGATGCAAATCCTAGTTAGAGTAGTATTAGGAAATGAGATGTCTATCTTACCCTTTGTACAGCGACATCCAAGGATGGAAATTGATTTCCATAAGGGTAGGGTATGTCATAGGTTTGCCTATAAATAGGTAGGATTATTTTAGGATTGGTCATAATTCTCATAACACCAAAAACTACACTTGGAGATTTTCTTTCTATAGTTGTCGACATCTAGGGTTCTTCCACCCTTGTCGACTTGTTTCTTGTCTTGTTCATGATGGAGATTTCGATTATGTCTTCTCCAATCATGTGTGAGTAAGTCTCTTTAATCTTTCCAATGTAAGTGATAATCAATCTCTTGACAATTGAATCTATGGGGAGGATCTTGTGTTTGCCGATTTTTGGTATGTTGATTTCGGTTTTGCTGTGTTGTTTGATGGCTGATTTTTATGATTGATAATTCAATTCATGTTTTCTTATCTATCTCCATGATTATTGTTTATGTTGTGAATTGATTGTTGATAGATTTAGGCCTATCTATTTATGATCTTTGCATGACTATTGCTAAGTTAGATTTGATGAAGCTTTAGTAATTAGATCTAATTCTAAGTAGCAAGATTTGGTATAATTAGTGAAGTACTAGTAACTAATTTATTGAATTGAGATTAGATTTGATCTTATGCTTTGGTGAAGCTTTAGTAACCTAAAGTATATGCTTCGTATATCTATTGATCTTTATGCTTTGTTAATTGCATAATTCAAGAAGCTTTAGTATTGAATTAGGTAATTGATAAAAGAATTATCTTTGTGAAGGTTTAGTAGCAATTTAATTATCTTTGATATAGATTAAGGTAAGAAGAAGCATTAGTAATCTTATTCTTAGCCGAGGACTGAATTGAATTGTTTGTTTTATGGGTGATCCGATGATACATGATTTTATTTGTCAAGGGAGAGATTGATCTTATGTTGGAAGGATGTTTATTATCTATTGCTTTTCTATTTTAATTGCTTCCTATTTAATTTGCTTTTTGTCGATTTGATCTGCTTAACCCCTGTTTACTTGAGTTTATTGTGACAACTTGAGTTGAAAAGAGCCTATAATTCTCTCTGTGGGATCGACATGTGCTTGCCCTAGCTACTAGTTAGAGTTGGTTCAGTATTTTATCTTATGACTGCTTGACGACAGCGATCAAGATGGCTAATGAGAGGTTTACTGTAATGGACGAACGAATAGTACAACTATCCAAAACAGTGAATGGCGGTAACGGTAAGGCATAAGAATTACCAGCTACTGTTGATGCCGAAGATATATCTGGGACTCACAACGGCCGTTTCATAGATCTTTTGAATCAGAACCCTACCAAGACTACTATTACCTCTACCACAGAGGCCACTTATGTCACTAAGGAACAGCTACAACAGATATTAGAACAAAAGAATAAGACATTGAGTTTTTCTGAGTTTGACCTCAAATTCCCATATGCACCTAATATTGTAGCGAAACCATATCCCAAGGACTATACCAGTCCTAAGTTCAAGCTGTTTGGTGGGAAGACAGGGGACGCCAGGGAACATGTGATGAAGTTTGTGGAAAACCTAGGAGTTGCAGGGTTAGATGATGACTTGAAGCTGAAAGAGTTCCCCAAGTCACTCATAGGGAAGGCATACACCTGGTATGTCAACCTGGTTCCAGGATCCATTGAGACTTGGAATCATATGTGCAGACAATTTAGGGAGAAATTCTTCCCTACCCAGGAGAAGGTGACACTGATTGACTTAGGGAGAGAGTGTCAGAAGTTAGGGGAAGAGGTGATGGACTATATTCAGCGGTTCCGTGAGAGAGTACTGGATGTGCATGATGCACATAATGAGAAAGAACTTGTGAAAGTTGATATACAGGGTTTGTTTGATGAATATCGCATACACTTGGAGAACTTACCACTTGACACGTTTGCTACTTTGGTAGAGGCTGCTCGTAGGACAAACTCTACCATTCAGAGGCAAAAAGAAAGGTACAACAGAAGGAATGTGCATGCTGTTCAATTCAGAGAAAGAGATGAGAGGTCTGGGGGCAACAAGCCTCCTAAGCGCAGTAAGAAGGATTTCCAGGGAGAGGATGATGCACCACCTTTCCAAGTATCGGTGAAAAGAGTGTGTGCTCTCCTACGAGAATGGATAAGGGATGGCTAGATTAACTTGCCTTATGCTACATGCCTCCCTACTGCCCAAGAGAAGGTTGATGCAAAGTACTGTGACTATCACCAAACGGTGAACCATCCCTTTGCAGAGTTCAGAAACATGAGAAGGTTGATTCACCGAAGGGTGCAGAAAGGGGAAATAGTGATCAATGATACAGGTATTCACAATAACCCGCTACCTGACCATGGAGGGCAGACTAATGCAGTAATTCATTCCTTGCTATATGAGCCAGAGGATCAGCAAGTGAGGACACCGGTGTTGCTACTATGATGACCTCTACCATTGATGTTTCCCTCCTGAAAACTCCGAATGTGCGACGTTTCTTTGACTTGTTGGGATTCTGTGAGGAAGCAAGAAAGGAAGCTGCTGAAGAGCTAGTACAGATAGCCAATAAATATCATGCGGAAGGTGGTTTTATTGAATCCAAGATGAAACGGTTAGGCAAGACTTATGCGAATGCCATAGTGTTTACAGAAGCAGACATGTGCACTCCATACCCCAATCATAAGAAGCCTCTCTATGTGGAGAGCACCATCAATGGAGTGCACATAAGGAGGACATTCATTGATGATAGGTCTGGAATAAACTTGATGCCATTAACTATTCTGAGAGCCTTAGGGATTGACAAGAGAAGCTTGCACCATCCCATGACCATCAACTCCTTTGATAATAGGGGGACACATACCTTGGGATGTATTATGGTCAATTTTAAGATGGGAAATATCCAGGAGCAGACACGCTTCCATGTGATAGATGCAGATGTAGCCTATCACGTCTTGGTAGGACGAAAGTGGCTAAATTCCCATTACTTAGTGGGATCCTCACTCCATTGGTGCGTTAAGGGCTATTGGAATGGTAGGGAGATTTTCATCCCATCAACCAAGGCCCCTTTTGAAAAAAGTGAAGTGAGATATGCTGAAACCTCGTTCTTTGATGAAATGGCTGAAAAAGGGGAGGGAGTACTCTCTCCGCCTATGGGAATACCACTCTTACCTTTGGAGGAGTATGGTGAAGGATCTGAGAATAATATGAAGTATAACCAAAAGAGGACAAGGCGAGGTGGTAAAAGGAGATGGGGGAACACCTTTGAAGGCCACAGGGCGCCAGAAAAGGGTGTCACTTTCCATACCAAGTCTAATAGGGAATTGGTCTACTACTTATGATGAGTAGAATATCCCTATGGGGAGGAGAATAATAAAAGTCATTTTGAAGCATAATTGGTTGTAGAGGAGATAGCCCCTGTTCTAGAATCATCTCACGATAATTGCCATTACCTATCCCATTAGGTATGAAACCTTCATTTGCTTTCAAAAAAAATTGAACTACGAAATGACTTGATCCTTCACATTTGAGGGTACGTAGGCAACTTAATAGTCAAGTTCAGTCACAAAACAAAAAAAAAACCAAAAAAAAACATATGTTTACATATACAACAACAATGGCCTATGTCGCCATATATACAACATATACAACAACAATGGCCTATGTCGCCCACATATATTAGATGGCCTATGTCGCCACATATCATGTACTATTACCTTGGCTTATGTCGCCACATATCATGAACTATTACCTTGGCCTATGACGCCACTCCATATATACAAAAATGGCCTATGATGCCACACGTATATAACAATGGCCTATGGCACCACACATATAACAATGGCTTATGTCGCCAAACACTTAGGTTTACACTTACTCCAGGTAGTAGAAACAAATTTCTCCCTGTAGAGTTTAAAAAATATTTTCGTTGCCGTTAATCAAAGCGAGCTAAATATCTAAATGCTCCCTCCAAGTAGCAGAATATTTTCTCCTTGTAGAGGTTGAAAGCACTCTTATTGCCGCTAATCAAAGCGAGCTTAATATCTATATGCTCTGTAGAGGTTGAAAGCACTTGCCTTGCAGCTATCAAAGCGAGCTCATTATCTAAATGTCTCCTCCAAAATGAACTTCACATCAAATGCTTCACGCTCTATGTTTGACTATGCCCTGCTCAAAGAGGGGCTATGACCTATTGTGTTGCCACATCCATGAGGCAACATTCACAAGCTTAAAGTATTCTCCGACATGATAATAAAGGCAGAAACACATCATTCAAAATTGTAGTCTCGGCAACGGTAGTATCCTCAGTTGCAGACTTGTAGTCGTAGCAGAAGACAACGTGGTGTTACCATGAGCAGTAGCACTATCAAGGGTAACTCCCTTTATCATAGCCATAGTACTAGAAAGAACAATGCTGAAGGTAGTGTTATCAAGGGTAGTAGTAAGGGTGGTTTCCCTTGTCACAATCATAGTACTAGAAGGCACAGTGCCAAAGGTGGTGATGTTGCCTAAAGCAGTATTACGAGTTATGCCGAGTGCTGATAGTGTTGCCGAGAGCACACTAGAAATCATCACAGTATCAAAGGTGGTAAGAGTTTCCTAAAGCAGTAATACGAGTCATGCCAAAGGTTGTGTTGCTAAAGGCAGTACGAGTTGAGAATGAGACATGAGAAGGAATGGTTGAGTTACTGATAGCTACCATATCGGTAATAGATGACACAATATGTGAACTATCAAGATTAGAAACAGGAGTAGCGGTCACACCATGAGTAGCAGAAGTATCAGTTTTAGCCCTCTGATCCATTGCTACTAGGGAGGAATGGTTGGTGTGAGACTCAACACCATCAATTTTAGTCACATACAATTTTGATTCATGTTATCAAGCAGTGCAAAGACAAGCATGAAAAAAAAGCATGGTGCATTGAAAAGAAAAAGGGATTTGAGTTTGGCGTTAAAATAGAAAGGGGGCATGTCTAAAAAAGGGGAGAGGGGGGGGGGGGGGGAGCTGATTTAAAAGAAATAGGAAAAAAAAAAGGAAGTTGGCATTGATTAAAGAAGAAGAAAAATGCTACTGGAAGGTATAAGGAAGAATTAAAGCTTGGCAGATTAGTTAATTATTATTAATTAATTAATAGCAATAAGAAGAAGAGCTACAGGCGGTGATGATGTGAAAGCAAAAAGGGAAATTGGTAATTTTTGAAGAAAAAGACAACAAGCAACAAAGAGCAAAGCAAGTAAAATTAATCAGGCTACGTGTTGAAGAAAATAAATAAAGCAATAGCAGTTTTTTTGCAAGGAATTAGAAAGAACGTGGAGCATATCAATAGAAGTCAATGAAGACAAAGAATAGAAGAAAATGTGGGTAAAACGGGTAACTTTTGATAACCCGTTGCAGACCTTTTTTAACTCTATTTTTCTTGCGGTATTTTGACTCTTTTTTCTTCAATTTTTAGTTCTCCTTCATTCTTCTCTCACGCCCATATAATTTCTGCCAAAAAAAAAAGAAGAAAATGAGCGCCCGAGAAGAAAATGGGTTTGGAGAGGGTTGAATTTCTTTTTTTCTTTTTCTTTTCTTTCTTTCGTTAGTTTCTTCCTTCTGAATCTTCGTAAACAATCGTCCTTCACTCTTTTTAACACTCGACTCGTCAACTAGTGGGTAAAACCGGTAACTTTTGATAACCGATTACAAACCATTTTTAACTCTATTTTTCTTATGGTATTTTGATTGCTTTTTCTTCAATTTTTATTTCTTCTTCATTCTTCTTTGACGCTCATATAATTTGTTGGCAATAAGATATTTTTTTTGGTGTAATAAATATGATATACTAAGGTTAACCCACTAATAATCTCTCATAGTCTAAGGTTTAAACCTTAATCTTCCTTGTGGCCAAAAAAAAAACCTTAATCTTCCATCCATATTAAATGCTAGGCTTAATACCCACAAATTGGCCCCTTAACTTTTAAAAACGAGACAAATTAGTCATTTTTTGACGGAGCGTTTAAGGTCCGGAAGGTGAGGGTGTGTTTGACTTCCGATTAAGGCGATTTTAGCGGTGTTTGAAAGATCTCGGCGAGAAAAATATGATGGTCAGGGAGGTGAGAAAACTAAGCAATCAAAAAATTCCAGATCTAGTCGTTGCGAAGGTGAGAAACGATAATAAAGAAAATAAGCAATGTCGGTCTACTGGCATTATGATATGTTACTCTCTAAGGGATGTCGGTCTTATTCACCTCATTTTTTTTGTTATTTTTTCTCACCTCCACAACCAGTAGATCTAGCATCCTTCAAATAGTGACATATCGGAAATTCAGTCCGTTCCAACGCCGAATAAGACCGCACCTTCTAGTCAAACTTTTAAATTTGACTCGATATCTGAAAGTTTTCGATTGTTTTTTTTCCTCACCTCCCTGACCATCCGATTCTTCTTGTCGAGATCTTTCAAATGCCGTTAGAATCACCTTAATCGGAATTCGGACATGCCCTCACCTTCCGGAAGTTAAACGCTCTGTCAAAAAAGGGCTAATTTGTCTCGCTTTTAAAAGTTAAAGCCAATTTGTCCCAAAATGGATAATTAAGAAGCTAATTTGGGTATTAAGCCGATTTTAATATATCATAAGCATGCATATACAGAGAAAAGTTGGGGAACATGTTACCATCTTTGCATAATTTGGGCCAGATAGGAAGATTTTTTGACTAGGGAGAAGAACAGACGCTGATTCCAATTACTGTACATATCTCACAATAACAACATTGACATGTACAAACATGTTTCTTCTGATTAATTGCAGTTAATGGTTCGAACAATGTTTTGTTTCCGATATACAGTCCTACTGATGACTATTTTCCTTCTCAACTTGGCTAAAGATGGAGCTGGTAAATACTAGTAGAAGTAACACAATCTGAAGCAGCTTATATTCAGCTGCCTAAGCTCACCGGTAATACCGAGTGTTTTATTCAACAAAGTTATTAACTTAAAACAGATAAGAAGTATATAGGCTCCTGCTATGGACTTTCCTTTGTTCCTTCTCTATTTCCAGAAGTTTGGGTCTTATTTCTCTGACTACTACAGCTACTTAGTATATGAGTTTTCAACTGGCGGGTTCATATCTGCAAACACAATCATATATCTTTCCTTTGATAAGTTTTTCTGCCAACCTTTGATTCTTCACCATTGCGAGCTGCAAACAATGTAGTAGTCATGTTAGGTTAAGGGTCCAAAGAAACCTCTAAATCAGATATTTTTTAAACCTGATGCATGATGAAATCAAAAATGGTCTTTTACATATTTTATAACCTCCCACCTCTCAAGTGATCTGGTGAAGATCACCAGTGTAAAGAATTCATAGGCAACAAAAAGCAACAAACGTTCCACTCAATGATTATTTCAACGAGCACAAAGGGGCTCCATTTAATTGCTTCTTTAAAAGGATCACAAAACTATACCTTCAAAGCATCACACTTGAACCGGGCATTAAAGTTTGTGTGGAGAGCTCTACCCATCCCTTCTAAGATAATCTGCATAGAAAGATCCATCATTTTGCACATCTCGTTTAGCATTTGCTATACTCAAAACAGAAGAAAGACAGCGAAAAGGATTATCCTATACACTGAAAAGGTTTATCCAAATTAATGCTAGACAACGTTCATAGAGTCGGAGAACATGATACATACCAAATCAGCATCTTTGGCTGCTGCAGCTAGCTCAGAGCTGACTTGCCTTAAATCTATGCATGGGCTCCCACACCCATTCTCAACAACCATCAAAGGAACTGAGGATGAATTTTCTTTAGACCCATCCAATGTGTTATTCATTGCATCCACTAAGAGACCTCCAGCTTCAGCAGCTCGGCGAAGGATGTCACAATGCTGTGGAGAAGAAGAATAGGCTTACAATGTTTAATGCATGACAGTGAAAGGTACTATAAAAGCCGAAAAACTTAACCAAGAAATGAAGCTTTCAATTAATAATTTAATTCCATTGTTATTCATCAGCCCAAATTCTGCTAGAAAAGTATTTTATACTCTGGTTAGATAAAAGTTGTCCACTAAATTATCTTTAATTCAATTTTATTAGTGAAATTGGTTCTGTTTGCCTTCTCTAAGTAATGTAGAAGTGAAGACAAAAGGAAAAGCCAGAAAATCGCAAAAAAAAAAAAAAAAAAAGGAAAAGCCAGAAAGCAAGCAATATACAAAAAATCAAAAGTAATGTAGAAATGAAGCCAAAGTAAAAAGCTGAAAAGTGAGCAATAATCCAAAGCAGGAAAAAAAAAAAAGAAAGAGAGAAAGAACAAAGCAAACCTTTGCAGCCTCGGCGACAATATCAGGAAGCTCCATGGCTGTTACATCATTTAGTGCAGGGAGAGAATTTGCAACCAAAACCACCTACAGGAACATCTCATCATAGATTAATCTGAGGTTTAAATGGTAATAAAGCTATTGCAGAGATATCCAGTCCACACTACAGGGTTGCCATTTCAGTTCCAAAGTTATGGCTTTGTCAGAAATGAATAATTATACTACTCGATTTATGATGCTTTGCACTGAAAAAGTACATGTGTGTGTGTGTGTGCATACATACATACATACATACATTTCACTCTGGCAATGGAAGACTCAGAAGTGTAAAAGAAGCAGCTCCTTGAGGCAATCTCATTATGCAAGTCATTTTTCAGTGGAAGATCTTTCACTAGCACAATAAAGAGACAAACTTACTTCTGTTCCACGTCGGAGGAGTTCTCTTGCTAGCGGAAGCATGCCCAAGATAACATCAGCACCTGAGTTGTCCACAAACAGTAAAGCTCTCTTATGGGGCCGAGGTTTCTTCCCTTTGGATCCCAACATTCTTTCCTTAAAGAGGTCAAAATCATCCACCTGAATTACATGAATAAACAAGTTTTTCTTCTCAACAGAATTTTCTACCAACATTCAACAACTAATACAGTGCAAATCAAGATTCCTTAGATAGTCAAATTTATATCCACTAACCCGCCAAGGTCTCTGCATTTTGTCACGACTCATTCTATAAATTTCAATAATTGTTCCTTTATGATAGAGATCAACGCACGCACGGGATCCCCAGTCAAATATGTTTGCAGCTAGAACACCTTCTATTAAGGTAAGCAACCTCGCCTCCTGAAAATGAGCAGAATTCAGAAAGGTCAGCAAAGTAATAGTAAGGCAGGACAACCAAATGAAATGTTGTCAACTATGCGAATATGTGATTTTTCCACTAACTTTTAAGTTAAAATAAGGAAATAAGGAAAATTAAGAGCACCAAACCTCATCCATACGGTCAAGCTCCATTAACAGATCAGGTAAAACAGCAAGAGATGCCTCATTTTCCCTGTATTGATTGAGAAACAGTGATACATGAATGAAGTCAAATGAGGTCCCACGAAACAACATTAATGGAACCTTGTTGCATGAACGAGGTATAAGTTATACCTCTGTTTGATGCTTCTATAAGCATCATGAAATTGAAACTCCCTCAAGCACTCTTCTCTTAATTCCAAAAGATTAGCCAAACCCAACTTCCCATATGCAGCTGGCTCCTCCATCAACCTATACAGTGCATTGTAAAGGCATAAGCATCCACAGTAAGAAGTTAAATTTACCTCAAATAATTTCTAATTAAAAACTGAGAAACAATACCTAACTGTTTTACATTTTTTTGAAAGCATAATGCGCGTATAAGAATATCTATGAAGCAAGCTCTGTAGTGACTGATATTGACATTTTCACACCAAATCAATGATAACACCATTTACTTCAAGCTCTATTTAGCAGAAACTTTTGTTTTTTGCTATTTGTCATTGGTTGTGTATTCATTTTGTATTTTTTGCCTGTTCCTTTCCATTAATTTTTTTCCTTCAAGAAAAGAAAAACAAAAAAAGAAGCAAAAACATCTACCATATGGCTCTAATAAGCCCATATCCTGAGTAGAAACCACTCACTAATATTGATTATCATTTATAAAAATTGTTGCATTCCCCAGGGTTACATTCTTTTATATAATCATCACTAATATAATAGAAAATACACCTCAGCCACATTTATGACAGTTTGCTGTCTATATGTTTCGACCATATTCCATACAATCAACTATCAAGAAAGAAAGAAAGAAAGAAAGTAAGCTTTAATCTTTGATTAGACTAAGTCACCTGGCCAAGTGAGCAGAGAAAGCACGTGCAAAGGCATCACCTCTTCTTTTAGCATCATCAGTTCCACCTTCACTTGCCACAGCCTAAGCAAATTTCACAAGGTCACAAATTAGAAAAATGTTCTAGCGAATTTCAACTTCCAATTATGTTAAGTATTGCTAAAAATTTAACTTTCTTAGACTTAATGCTCTTTTAGAGAGAGAGAGAGAGAGAGAGAGAGAGAGAGAGTTTACCTTATCAACCAGATCTGGCAAGTGCTCTGAAAGCACAGTGAACCAATACCTGAAGCAACATGCATATTCAAAATAAGCAGAAGAACAAATGTAGGCATTAATAATTATTAAGTAGCGTATTTGAAGTGCTACTTACTCCAGCTCACTGTGGTCTGAGAGATCAATAGTATTGGGCTCATACCTGTTTGAATGTAGGTCAAGATATGAGATTACAAATTTCATGGACAGATGAATAAACTACTAAGGATTCATAAACGCTAAATCTGCTTGCATCCCCTAGCATGCTACATTAAGTTGACAAATGTGTAGCCAACAATACCCGACATATTTACACATTGTTTTTCCCCGCTGCTGCACGTGAGTAAAAGATAGACAAAATCCAAATATACACCATGCTCTCTTTCGAAGCATTATATCAGCAAGATGAATCTTTAATTGTCAGAGAAACAAGAAACAAGTGATAAAAAAGAATAAGATGAGAGAGAGAATATCTTGAGGAACTCAGAGCAAATTTTACATACATTTTTGGGTCGGCTAATAATGGGAAGACCTCCAAAGTGGGAACAAGATGGAGAACACCGACATTTAAAGCACTGGCATCAGAGCGCAAAGTACAACCTTTGGAAGACGGAACTTCAAATCCCCCAAGTCCTGTGGTTCCATG
This sequence comes from Corchorus capsularis, assembly GCA_001974805.1. Lineage (NCBI taxonomy): Eukaryota > Viridiplantae > Streptophyta > Magnoliopsida > Malvales > Malvaceae > Corchorus > Corchorus capsularis. The sequence goes on along the minus strand of AWWV01013814.1, from coordinate 31,066 downwards.
CGGAGCCATTGGTACTGGTGCAGTAATCTCAGTCCCCTTCAGCACAAACTTTTCCATCCAAGAAATCTGCAGTTCCAAACAAATTGTGAGTGAGGCCTACAAGGAGAAAAAATGCTAGAAAAAGAAAAGAATTTAATAAAGGACAAAGCCTTCAAGTACTTATAAAACAAATGAATGAGAACGGTATTGAGATAAATAATCTAGGCAAAGTTGGTACCCTATCAAATTGAATGATTACCTTAACCTATATTCTTTCTTCAATTTGAGAAGCAATAACTAGATTTCAATCTTGGTAACTGATCAATATAAAATAATCTCTACGAGCCAGTCAAGTTGTCTATAAAAATCCAACTTTTTGCTGGGTAAATTGGATATATTCCCACACAGGTGCTTCAGGAATCAAGTCTTTATAAAGCTTTAATAAAGAAAGCTTTATGATAAGATTCTAGGGAATCATTATAATGGAGATAATTTTGCAACTTTTAGTTGTTTAATATACTCTTTATGCTATAGAATGCAAGTAATATAGAACCTGGGATTTTTAAGGCCAGCTCTATAACCTGGATAAGAAGCCTTATATCTTGACTAACAAGACTTTAGGGTGCTCCCATTACCCATTTTATATGGAATATGTTTTTCGGGTGCCGAAGTATATTCTCGCTTAAAACCTACTTGCATCCTTAGCACTATTGAATAATCCCTTTGTGACAAAAACTAATTTGATGTTCTTCAGCTGTCCCAAGTCCCAAATTATTTGACCACAACTACAAGCACACAACATATATCCTTGATTTTATTTCTATAATTTTTCCCTTCATTTAAAGGTAAATTACTAACTTGCAGCAAAAATTAATAAAGAACAAAAAAAGGATAATAAAGAAAAATGAATTAATTGTTACATCTAAAACTTTGTTCCATCTAGACCACATCATACGCATCTAAGTGCGTTTATATCTTTCTAAAGTACAATTGAAGGCTGAAAAAAGACTGTGATAAGGGCATGCAACATTGGCACATAATTCATGGTTTTGCAGAACCTTTGCATTTCAAATACTCAAGAGAAACATGAAATTTCAAAGCTTGATAGGAGTACACAAGGTCAAATAAGATATTCTTGGAGCAAATAAAGAAAAAAAAAAAAGTTGTAAGTTTAAATATATAATAAAATTTTAGATGTCCTTAATAGATCAAAGTTCAAAAGAACTACTTCTAGATTTATTAATATATAATAATCCACTTCATGATTTTTCATTTTGGAATATTTTAAAATCCCAGCGTTAGGCCCAGTGTATTTATATGCCAAGACTAATTCACATAGCACAATATTTGAAATCAACTCCCACACAAATGATTGAAGATTAAATACCTAAAACGGTTTCAAAATGGCTTGAAAATGAGATTTACTAGGACCCGACCCCCAGGTCCATCTATTTGTAATTTGGTTGATAGAATCAGGCCAGATACTACTAAATCCAGCTATACTTGCCTTTTCATTTAAGTCACCGAGTGGTGGTCCGTGTATTTTTCCTCCTGTGTATGGTGCTCCCATCGGGAACCTTTCAACTAACTGATGCACCATTAAGTCGTCAAGCCCATGCTTCTCGTTACTCATGAATGCACCTAAAGCTCCCAAGAACCCTTCATGTCGCAAGAACATAGCTTGTGCCTCTCCTTGTGACCTACCATAGATAAAACATTTTATATTTCTGGAGGTACAGTAACCACTGGTCTCAGGAACAAAGATGGATCAACTCACATATATAAAGAGACACTTACCAGAATTGAACGGCAAAGGAGATTGTATCCATGGTATATGCATGTCCCCTAATGAAAAATCCTCCAAAAAATATTCGCTTAAGTCCAAACCGAAGTGCATTTAAGTAAGAAATCTACATAGCAGAATGAATCAGATCAGAAGCAGAAAAGAGTCTAACGACGTAACGAACATCAACATTAAATTGTCTCATTGGTTTATATAGGAGGTTGAATGGCCAATTCATAATAAAAGCTAGTTAACAGATAAAATGTAAATAAACTTCAAAGTTCGTTGTTAGAGGTTTAAAAAGTTTCTATATGCCCAGCAAATGAATTGTTCTTCACTATATAGTTATTTACCTTCTCACTTCTCAGGAATCTAAAGGAAGTGGGAATCATTGCTATCTTAAGGAAGGATGATCCTTAAAGAAGTTAAAGCAGGACTTAAAATCTAATCCCATTACCCAATTCCTTTGAAAGGAAAACAATACCAATCTGTTCAAATCAGGTGCCCCTACTTCACAAAATAATTTGTTTTCATGAAACTAACCTGCCCAATATTATACGAAATCATTCGCAAGAGAGACAAGGAAATATCTTCAGGTCTGTAATCTTCAAGCTCCTTCTTGTCAGAGATAGCCTTGCCAAAACTTGAAGCTATAGTTGATGCAGATAAACCGATCTATCATGGTTTAAGATTAAAGGGTGGTAACTATAGTGCATAAAAACAAAAAGCAGTTGTTTACAGAGCATAGAATTAATGCATTTGATAACAAAAAGACGGGATGATAGGTAAATTATACCTTAGAGTAATCCATACCACCATATATGTCCCCGACAAGCATGTCTATGGTCCTATTGTCTCCCCTTTGACTCAACTCTAGAAGTTCATCAAAACTGGGAAAAGTGATGAGTTAATAGTAGGACAGGATAAATCTAGAAAAAAGGAGGAGCAACATGTTGGGATAAATGACAAAAAATTGGAATAGGAGATTAAAAACAACCTTTTGCACTTTGTTAGTAGCCTTCCCAATCCCCAATAAGTACCACCTCCAACATTCGTTCCACTAACACGCTGAAACTTCCCTTCCCCATCAACCTGCACCAGACCGGGAGTGTAGATTGTTTTGTGCCATGACTGAGCTGAAGTCTCAATCAACTTGAGAAATGAGGGTTGAAGAAAAAGAAAGAAAATTACCTTTATCATACTAACTCCAGATCCAATATTGACAAGAAGATATGGGAACAGATCGTTAGGGTCAATCTGCACGAACTCTTTGTGGCCCTCCATGTGTGTGAAAGCTTCATGACGAATAGCCTGCTCCATATATAATACCAAATTTAAAAACTATTGGAGTAAGCATAATTTTTTTAAAAGCATATGAAAATACCCCGAAAGATAAATTTCAAAAACAATTTTTTAAACTTATGCATTTTTAAATCATATAGAAGGCCAAGTCCATCCAGTCATACACAACCTAATCAACATGGGTAATTCTAACCAACTTCCTAAAAAGCCAGCACAGCCTCCTCAAGCATTACTAAGATTGTAAATAGTCATCAATTCTATAACTTAGCAACTATTAACACGAATGACCCAATTTCTTTTGACCAAAAGGCTTAAAGATTGGCTATCACTACTTTGGTAAAAATTTGATCTCCAGGACCTTATGTGACTGTTTCAACAATATAATATACATCATCTTTTCTGCTTAAAAGTACCATCATTTGGCAATTCTGAGTTCAATGTTCATCATATAGAGAATGTTAGAAAATGCCATAGTATATAATTAGTATGCTTTCATGAATTCTTCAAGAAGATAGAGCAGCTTTAGTCTATGCATTCAACTTAAAATCTCCACAATAAGACACAAGTAAGGATCTTTGTGCATGTGTGTGCAGTAGTTGATGAAAGATCAAAATGGAGTTCTGGTGAAGACTTGACCTTAAGTAAGAAATTTGCTCCTGCCACAAGACAATCCATTTCATCTTCTTTGTCGATACTGACACCAAGCCTTTCTTTAAAGATGTCTGCAAACTTAAAAGCCCCACCCCCTGTGGCCTTCTCACAAAACTCAACTTGTTAGGAGAACTATGCATTTAAAAAAGTATACATGTGAAGTCATTGAGGCTATTAACAATTTAAACCTTAAGCAAATTCTTGTACCCACAAAGAATTTAATCTTATCATTGAAATAGTTTCTTAAGAAGAAGACCTAAATCCTCAAATGAAAGAAAAATGAAAAAAGTAACATAAGCCCGTAATGAGCCATGTAGACTTAGAATCTGTGAGACGGTATTTGGACAAAGAGTAAAAGAATGCATAGCAGCATATACAGTCAAGGGTAGTACGAAATTCTTGTTAGTACAAAGAAAACATTGCTTAAAACAAGCTGGACATTCGAATTTCCATTTTGGCCATTGGTAATTATTTTAAGGTCAATGAGATGCCCTGGAGATTTTAGTACAATGGACATTTTGAAAACAAAGCTTTAATGCATGATCTTCTCTGCAATGGATTATAAAACTGGTCCAACTTCTCCAGATTAGAGTGTTAAACTTCTGCGAAGTGGTAAACAAAAATTTACCTTGATAACTGCATTTTCATTGGCTGGGGCCTCAGAATTCCAACGGTGGGAATCAATTCCTAGTCATAATAAGATGGGAAAAAAAAAAGAAAAAGAAAAGAAAACTAAATAAAAAGGCTGAATGTAATCATTCAAAATAATATGTTAATGCATATAATAAAAGCAGAAAAATGATGCTACCAGCAAGGCTGAATGTAATCATTCAAAATAATATGTTAATGCATATAATAGAAGCAGAAAAATGATGCTACCAGCATGTCCAACTTTCAGCAACAAGAAAAGAAGATGAATCAAAGAAAATAAAGAGGGAAATTAATAGGAATGCATACCACCACGGTGGAGCTGCTTGGAAGAGATAAAATCCAAACACTCATTTAACTTGCTTGTCTCAAACTTCACAAAGTGAAGCCTTCCACCAAGAATAGGATAGCTTCTCCGGTTACCATTTGAAATACCCAGTCTTTCCTTGACAGTTTTCTTTCTCTTATCATCACTTGATCGGTCTTCATGTCTTGAAAAATAAACCAACTTAATGAGAGAACCTGCAAAAGAAGATATTTCAACTTCTCAATCTAGTAGAAGAGGCTGCAAATATTTTCTTTCTACATTTCTTGCACTATGATTAAAGAACCATTGCCATTGTCAATAGAGTAGAAAATTAACAAAACTAACATGCAGAGCTAGGTTGGGGCAAGGGTGGAAGCTGTTACAGCAGGGGCCTCACTTTACTGTTGAAACAACAATAAGTTAAAGCTTTCATTTTAGCTCTTTTAAAAGTAGTTAAAATGCAGAAAACGAAAGAAGGTATAAGAATTTCTCAAGGAAAAAGAATCCAATAATCCAAATCAAGCATGTAGCTCTAAAATAAGGTAGCTTTGAACCCAATTCAAAGTTTAAACTAGAAACTTCATAAAATAGCATTATCAATCTTCTCCCACTAGTAGCTCCATGATAATTCAGACTAGATTTTGTAATGCAGAACTTCCTTCTCCCACATAAGGGTGATTGAAAAGGAGAAGGAAGCAAAAGACAAGACGAGGGAGCATGCATGCAATTAAATGATAGAAAACAGAGAACCCAGGGGAAGAAAGAAAAAATCGCAGAAAGCATAATCCGATAGTTTAAACAAAAACCAATTCAAAATGAAAGAAGAAGATTCAAAAACTAACCCAGAAAGAATAGACTTGAAGGGAAAAAAGGTTGAATCATGAGAAAAATGAACATACCTCCAATATCAAGAGCCAAATGAGAAATGTCATCAGATTGATTAGGCAACAAAATGGTAGGATCCCTTTCTTCAGAATTGCCTTGAATTGCAGCCTTGCTAAGGTCAAGTTGAGGTCTTGAACCTGACCTGTGAATTGAATTGCTAGCAGGAGGAGCCATATCTCTCTCACCTCCCTCTTTGTTATTATTAGAAGTAGCAGCAGTGATATTCTCCTCTCCTCTCACCAACAAACTCACTTTGTCTATAACCTCTTTGTTGTTATTTGTATTACTGATACTAATAATATTATTATTATGAAGGTCCTCAATCTTATCGCCAAATTCAAGAACTGGGTCTCCACTTAGACTAGCCATTAATCCCCACAATATTCTCACCTACACCACCCCAACTGTTTTTTCGACCACAGCCTTTTTGTTCACTAGTCTTTCCCTTTCCTGTATAAAATTACCAAATTCATTTTGTCAAACAAGAAATGCTAATAAAAAAAGTTTTTTTTTTCTTATTATAATCAAACAGAGAATTGCAGGGTCAATACAATTATCCCAAAAGATCAATATATGATGTAAAATATGAAATGGGGTTGTTGAATTTCATTTGATTAGCTAAAAGAAGCTGGGAAAAAGTGGGTTGCTTTGCTTGAATAATTGACAATCTGATTGATTGAGACCCAAAAATTAAATAAAAGACTGCAAAATTTAAAAAAAAAAAATGGGTACTGTAATTTTTAATGCAGGAAAAAGCCAACAAGAAAAGTAGCTATAACATTCAATGATTCAAGATAAGCATCCAAAACAGAAAATCAAGAGAGTCAAAATGCCCAAAAAGAATGGAAAGTAAAAAAGAAAAAGAAGAGATATTAATGAATAAATAAAGATGGAATAAGGAGGTAGGTGAGAAAATGAAAGACTTGGAAACTAAACCGAAAACCAAAAAGAAAAAACAAGACAAGAGTGTGAAGTTTCCCAACCTTTGAAACACTTGAGTTGAGTGGAAGGCAAAAGTACAGTAGCAGTACGGCAGTACCAGGATTGTGGGAATAGTAACTAAGAAGAAGAAACTGAGATTTTTTTTTTCGATGATTATTATATACTTTGGCTTTGCACTCTGGGATTGGATTTGGATCGGGGATGAATATGATCGCACTTGGCAGTCGTGGAATTGAAATAAGTCCTACCCGCGATGATAGCGCGTGATGATTAACTCCCACCGAGTTTTGAATTTGGACTGGAAAAAAGTGGACTTTCTTTTTGGACTCTTGGCGCGGCCGCCTAAGAATAGAAATCCACCTTTAACTCTTTTCTTTTGGGTAAAAATATCCAAATCATCACTAAACCTTGGAGACATGTTCAAATTAGGACTCATTCTTTTAATTGACTCTGATTAGACTTAAAGTTAGTACCATCTTAGTGAGTCTAAATACTAGACTTAAAGTTACCTCTTTGTGCTTAGCATTCATCACCCTTATTTGAACTCATCAAATAATTGCAAGAATTGAGTTTTTTTTTTTGTCATCAACAAAGGAGACTTCATTAATAATATATCAAAATAATAGCAGTTGTCAATAACAAAAAGACCACATGTAGTGAGAGCAAAACAAATTACCTCCTGAAGCAGGTGGGAAAACTAGCTAAGGGGGACAAGGTAAACCATCTTTGTTCAAAATAAACACTAATGAAGATGGAGGTCTATTGACCAACTCCGAGAGGTCCATCCCCATGTTGCACTGCTTGGCCACCCAATCTGCAGCGCCATTCGCTTCTCGCTTCACTTGCAGTATCTTGATAGCAGCAAAACACTTCAATTCATTCTTGATGTCATCAATGATAGCAGCAGTTTTCCATGTTGTGTTGCCAGTCTTCCTATTGATGTCCTGGACTACTATTGCCGAGTCAGATTCCACAACAAACTTTTTGAAGGTTTTTCCTTTTTGCAAGAGCAAGCCCTTCCTTGATAGCAAGAGCTCCAGTTACTGCCACATCATCTACCAGGACTTTTTCCCCTAAACCATCAACAAGCTGACCAAGATGTTTCCTGATAATCACCCCAATAGCTGCTTCCTTTTTCTTGTTATCAAAGCTACCGTCACAGTTAATCTTCATCCAAACGGTATTGGGGGGAGTCATCTCTGCTCAAGTCAGTTTTTACAGCATTTTTGACCTTCCTAAACTGTACAAGGTCACTAATAGCAGCATTGATCCTATGCACAACAGAATGCACATCTATCTCTTTCCTACAAAAATTCTTTTCACATCTAGTTCTCCAAATATACCAGCAAGTATAAGCAATTTTTACCTTAAGTTCCATTTGGTCCCTTGCCTGCTCAAAAACCTGCAGTAACCACTCATCAAATCTGTAAATATTTTCCTTTTCAATCCTTAAGCCTGCACACACAATAAACCAGACTCCTCTTGTCCAAGGGCATGTCAGACACATGTGTTCAACTGTTTCTGCTTCTTCCTCGCAAATACTGCACAAAGGGGAATGTACAACTTTTCTTTTCACCAGGTTAGCATTTGTGGCCACTGCGCCTATAATAAGTCTCCAAAGGAAATTTTTTATTTTATTAGGGGCATTAAGCTGCCAAATTTCCTTCCAAAGGTTGGGATTAACAGAGTGAGATGAAGAAGGTCCCAAAGATTGTTCCCTATCATTCATCTCTTTCAAAAGTTTGTACCCAGTTTTCGCAGTGTACTCACCAAAATTATCGTAGGGCCAGATGAGTCTGTCTTTGCCTCTAGAGCTGCTGATTGGTATTTTCTGGACTGCATTAATGGCATCTTCAGAAATCCAGAGCTCCATGTCTTCACGCTTCCATCTGCCATGCTCAACATCAATCCATTCCGACACTCTATTGGGGATATAAGTTCCACCGATAAGTTTAATGATAGGCTTGACATCCCTGAAATTTGGGATCCATTTGTCCTCCCATATTCTAATGTCTTCCCATTCCTTACTTGCCATATAGAATTGTTTTTGATGATCTGTTGGCCTTCCAATAAACTGCTCCACCCCCACGATGCTCTTCCTCCTTTTGTTGCTTCGAGTATGAAATGCCAACAAAAGGCAATACAATGTTGAGCGAGAGTTCCTAAAGAGAAAGTAAATATTCAAGGAATCAAAATGGGGGGCAACCTAAAAGAAATTACTATATTTCTAGAGAAATATCATCTTCAAGATAGAAGGAGCTCCATTATAATGATTGTCTCGTCTCTGGAATAGCAACGCTGAAAAGTGGTAAGACTAAAGTTTAATCATTGATTCAAATTACATGTAGCAGCTCTAAGATATAATTAAAGAGTAAAGAGTATAGAATCGCCAATTTCCTATTGTTCAAAAGGGCATTTTATTAACAATGAAAAGGTTTCGAAATTCGAATCAAAGCTAATTGCAAATTGGCTCAAAAAGCTTACCACCACCTACATACATTGCAAGATGCATATAGGAGTCAAGTCAACTACTTACAATTCTTTTTTAAGGGAATTTATATAAGTAGATTCATTAAAATATATACAATGCTAGTGATTCTTTGCATTTTTAATAACCAACATATTTCTATATATATCTGCGATCTGCCCTAAACAAAAAAAAAAAAAAAAATTATCTCAATTGCCTTTCTTCTTGAGCAAATGCTAAATTAAACGTTAACATGTACTATAGCCTGATTTTTTTTTTTCCCATCAATTACAACCTTAAGAATGCTATAATATTGCCTTGAATATAAACCAATTTTAAGGTCTATAAGGTCTCAAACACTGAACAATTATTACGAGATATAAGTATATAAGAAAGAAAAATATAGAGAGCACAACATAAGTCAAAGAAATTCTAATTGAACCGCTAAATTTTGAAAAGACGAGATAGAAAGAGAATGAACAAAAATGGTAAACGATTAAAAAAAACGGAAGCATAAAATCTATTTAGCAATGAGCAAACAAAAGAAAATGAAAATGAAGAGCACCTCAAGTGGGCAAAAACAAAGTGAATAGAAATGGCAAAGATGAAGGGAAGAACAAAGGATTAGTTTGATTACCTCAAGTTGGATGTGTGATAGAAAGAGAGAAATCAAGGCGGAAAATGCAGAATGACCGTGAGCGAATAACAGATTGGAGAAATGAAAAAAAAAAAAAAAAAAAAAAAAAAAAAAAGAAGTCTCCTTACCTAAATGTGCACTAGAACAGGTACAGGAGGAATTTTCTTTTCAACATTCCAGCTTTGCATTGATTACTATTCCAGTATTCGTGTTGTTTATGTAGTGTTCATGCCATCTTCTAGCGCCCATATTTTTATTTGATGATGTAACTAAAGCCTCACTATAAATCTTTAAACATGCTTGTGCAACATGAATAATTATTCTGCAAAATGAAAATGCCTTCAAATTCCATTGTCATTGATCATTAAATCTTAATCTGATTCTTATTTGCAGCACTTCCCTCCAACTCCACAGTTGAGGAGAAAGAAACTTCCATGGACAAAAACAGAAGGAGATGCTCAAGCTAGTTATTTTCTTTCATAACTTTGGAGGAAAAGGTCATATGATAATACGTTGATAGTTATGTATAGATATAACATTCTTGTGTAATCCATACCCAAAAAAGAAAAAAAAAGGAAATTCAACAATGCAATTGGTTAGTAGTACTATAAAAGGCAAAACCATTGGCCAAAATCAACATGAAAGTTTAACAAAAACGAAACAAAACAATCACCAAAAAAGGATTGAAAAAAACCTCATACTTGGTAAGAGGTGCGAGAGTCTACAACAACTGCAATACAACATCAAGTTATATCTAGGTGGAGAAAAGACTTTAGGTAATAACCATTGGTTCTAAATTACACACACACAGTCTTCTAAGCATGTCTCCTCTTCATATTTTTTTTTCCTTTGAGTTCCCCAGCTACCATTTCATCTCTGTCCAACAGACCTTGCAGGATGATGAGCAAATTATAGATGAGCTATGTGCACAAAGTTTTCAGAGCATATACATCGGCATTACGCATCGGCAGCCTTCTCAGCAGGAGCAGCCTCACTGCCATTTAATTTGGCACGTTTAGCTTCCACATCTTTCACAGCTGCCTTGATAGCATCTTCTGCAAGCATGCTGCAGTGCAGCTTAACTGGGGGAAGTGAAAGATGTTTTGCAATCTCCCTGCAATCACATTACAATTTTAATTTTATTCCATATTCCATTTTAGATGCAACAAATGTTAATAAAACTACAAACACAATAAACTATACAGATTCACATCCAAACATAACTAAATTAGATTGATGAAAACACAAGAAACAAGGACAATACATACAGGGGCTCTGCATTGCTTTTACATAAGATGAAAACATGACAATTTTAGTGTTTCATCATCCTTACAAGTCATTGCTTCAGGTTAGTTAGTTCTGATATGAATTAAGATGCACTAAGGTATCTATATGGATACTCATATGATTAAAAATTTACACCACATATGGCACAATGACAAAAATCATATCACAGTTCCCATAACTATATTTTCATTTTCAGATGCAATTTTTTAAATATTTAATATAACAAACAAGACTTCATGAGGGACAGAACTTACGTATTTTTTATGGTTAAAACTTCCTCCGTGCTCTTCCCTTTCACCCATTCAGTAGCTGCACCATGAGATATCAATGTTATTGCTCAACTCTGAAGCCCAATTCTCAAAGCAAAACAGCTTAAATAGCTACTCTTTTTTTTTCTTTTTTACACCAATTTTAAGAAGAAAAGGGTTTTAAAAAAGAAGTGTGGACGAGCAACAATCAGACTGCCAATGGAGGAAAATGACGACTAAAACGATATCTCGGCCTTTGATTTTGATATACCTCAAAGTTCTTTCCCATGAAGAGACAATCTTATAAACTGCCTCCTCACTTTTGTAACCGAACAGAGGTTTCCTTCGAAAATCTTAAATTGAACAAAAAATGGACATTTTAAAAAACAAAAGCATTCAAGACATAGCACGAAGCATCTGCCTAACATGAAGACTGATGGACAACTCAATACGTTGGTAAAAGGACTGTCAAATCAGAGTGGCTTAAATAGCTACTTAAACATCAATTAAATGGATAAAAAATAATCATTTTAATAGCCACTTTACTTCATGACAGCTACAATAATCAAATTTAGTTGTTTCTAATCGTTTAAGAAATTCAATTTAGTTGTTTCTAATCATTTAAGAAACTCAATTTAAAATTACCAATATGCATACAAATTATTCTTAAGCGTTTATAGGAAAGTTTAAAAATTGAAAAGATAAAACAAAACCCTAATCCCAAAACACAAAAAAGGGAATTACATACCAACAGAAGAAGAAGCAATCGCGGAGCCACAGCCGAAAGTTTTAAAGCAAGCATCCACGATTTTCCCCGATTTCTCGTCGATCTTAATTTGCAGCTTCATCACATCGCCACAAGCCGGAGCACCAACCAATCCCGTCCCAACGTTGGGATCGTTCTTATCGAACGATCCAACGTTCCGAGGATTATTGTAGTGGTCGATCACATTCTCGTGGTAAAGACGTGGCAGAATCTGCACCGGCCGCGACGACGCCGCCTCCCCTGTTGCAAGCCCTAGCAGCCTCTTCGATGCCAATCTCAACATTGTTTCACCTGCAAAGAGTGCTCCTTGTCCTTGACCTGGTTCAGCTATCTCCTAGTGTTTGGGGAATTTTCGGATTTAAAATTGATATTTTTGGGGGAATTTAAAAGGTCGGTTCTTGAGAGGACACGTGGAGATTAGACTAGACGAGATGCTTCTGGCTATACGATTCTTCTCTTCTCGTGCTAATCTTGCTACGTCAGCATATCTAAGATCGAATGGGTTAAAGTTAAACCGATTTGGCCCAAATGGATTAGCCCACAACGAGTCTATCCAAGAAAACAAAGCCCATGTTTTTGGATTATTTTTCATGCGGCCTATAAACATATTTGCTGAAGGCTGAATCTCAAATTAGGGCCCGATCTATTAAGAAATTCTCAATTAAGGGCCTCAACTTTGGCAATTGTCAAATTAGGACCTCATTCTTTCAAATAAGGTCAATTAAGTCCAATATAATGGGCTTGACGGGGTGTATCCAATATGCGTAATAAATCTGGCCAAAAACATATGCATAATAAAAAGTGCATGAGCAAATCCAAATGAAAGGACAACACGTGACACGGCATGGATTAAAAAAATATAAAAAGAAATTTTCAAATGCAACACTAGCATGACATTATGCGATGATGTCAATGTGCCCTTATACCACGTCGCACGCCACTTAAATTAATGGCGTGTGTGGCTAACAATCATGGTTTTAAAAGTTGGACTGGACTGTCCGGTCCGATCGGTTCAATCGGGTACGGACAGGCATCCGATCCGATTATATTCTTTAAACCGCGATCAGCCTGAACCGTTCTTAAACCGTGTAAATCATCTGATCCGGAACCAAATCAAACCGATAATTAACAGTTTTTTCACCGGTTTAAAAAGAAAAAAACAATTGAAAAATGAAAAGATTCAAAACGGCAGCGGATTGAGAAAGCCAAAATTAAAAATCAAATAAGGCAAAAGGCAAAGCAGATCTGATTCTCGATCATTTTCAATAAGGAAAAAAATTGGAAGAAAAAAATCCCCAAAAACTTAAGATTAGGGTTCTTCAGAGTATCCGGTTTTTTCATTTTTAATATAAATTCTTTTATTTATAAAATCTCTAGAATTGAAAAAAAAATTAAATTGAAAAAAATTAATTCAACAGAATTTTAAAAGTTGAACAGAATAAAAATAGGGATAGAGAGAGGGTTTTAACTTTTATTTAAATTTAAATTTGGAAATTTTCTCTCTTCCTCTCAATCTCTCTCTCTCCCTCACCTTGCGTCGTCGCTTGCCGATCTGTCTCCTTCCTCCCTTGTTGCTGCTTGTCTTTGCTTGTTCATCAACAATTAATCTTACATTGGCTTTACTCTATAGTAGAGAAATTCCCATTGAATTTAATAGGGGTGTCCAACGGTCCGGGTCGGGTTTTTCTGGTAGGTCCCAATGCAGAACCGAGGGAACCGAAGCAATATTATTGGGACCGAAGACCGACCCGAGATATGTTGGGACCGACATGGAACCGACTAGGTCGGTTCCGTCGGGTTCTCGGGCGGATCGGTCCTAATCGGGTCTATAGTTATAAACAATAAAAACCAGCAATTGTAAAGAATCTAAAGATTCATCAGACATTCATCAATCATCAATATGTCAATCTGTATCATTTAGACATTTACAAAAAGAAGCAGCCAGCTGGAATTTTTCCTCTATACAATTCGGGTTAGCCATTTGTTGATTTCTTAAATGAAATCTCAAAGACTCAAACTACTACTAAGGCCTGGTTTGGTATTGCGTTTGGAGATAAAAAAGCTGCTTTTGAACCAAAACGCAATGCCAAATAAATCATGGTTTGTGTCAAAAGTTGATTTTGAACGCAAAAGCCAAGCCAACCCGAGAAGCTAATCCTTAGGTGCTTTTGCGTTTCAAAAGTGCTTTTGGACATTAAATGACTAAAATCCCCTAATTATTTTTCTCTTTCCTTTTTAACTAGTATATCCTTTTTAGACAATTTATCCTTCAACCCCATTTTTTCACAGCAATACCAAACATTATTTACATTTTTCTACCGCAATTTAAAAAAGCACTTCTCAGAAGCACTTTTTCTAAACCAAGTTTTTTCAAACTGCAACCTCAATGCCAAACTAAGCCTAAGCTAAATTAAATTCTATGTCTAACCTAACTATGGCCTTTCTAATTCTATCAGCTGAACAAAATAATACTTACACAAAATATTTGGCCTGCAATCTCAAAAAACATATGCAGGCAACATTATCTCTACTACCGAAAGTAGTAGCAAAAAGAATGAGTACTTAGTAGTTAGTACTAACGAAATTATGTACTTGAAACTTTAGGGCAGCAACTTCAAAGTTCACAACTTCATCACAGCATCCAACCTACAATACAAGTCAAGTTTGAAATTACAGATAGCAAAAACAGAAACTAAAAACCTGAAATCAGAAAGTCAATTACTCAACTAAAAACAGGAACTTCAAAGGAAGTAATGAACATTAAGTAACATTAAGTGTGTGTATATATATATATATATATATATATATATATATTTCAGAACAGGAACTAAAAACAATTCAGCCAAAAACAGGAACTAAAAACATGAAAAACAAGGAACTTCAGCCAAAAACAGAAACAGGAAACATTAAGTATATATATATTAAGTATATATATATAAACTGAAAACAGGAACATAACTACAGTTCAGCCAATCAATTGTCCAATTTCAGAATCAAGTATGTGTATATATATATATATATATATATATATATATATATTCAAACATAACCAGCAGCAAATCAATTCTCCAATTTCAGAATCAAGTATATATATATTTACCTCAAGCTAAGAAACAATGCTAGCAAGTTTCAAGGTGCATCAATGATGGGATCCAATAACGACCTCTTGGATGATTCTAAGCAAGTGAAAAACATTAATGTTAGTAACTTAGTATATTAAACGATAAAAAGTATAAACAAACTAATCCTTGTACATATGAAAGAACTCATCTTGCAGACCTCTACAAACGAATTCTTTTACATTATCTTCATCGCATCTATCCCAAACTTTTAATAGTGAAATAAGAAAACAAGAAGAACTAACAGAGATGTAATGAATTAACAGGAGAGGAAGCGAAAGCAAATAAACCCAGGCCAAATCACCGACAAGAGCTTAAGAAATTATAATCAAAATGTTTAATATCAACATCACACAATCAAATCATTCAAATGAGAAGCACTGAAAGAAGGTTTACCTTCATTTACAGCATTGTCAGCGTCGGGGTTCACCATGTCGTCGTCGGGGTTCACCATTTTGTCGGGTTTAAGTTGAAATTTAGGAGAATTGAAAAGATTGGGGATTGTATTGGGAATTAACAGATTAGGGTTACGTTAGGGTTCAAAGAGCAAAGAGGAGGAAAAACCGAAAAACGGAAAATAGAAAAACCCAAAAACGCAAGTCCCGACCTCTGACTGTCTATCGGGAGGCTCGCCGGTGTCAATTGATGGTGAGAAGTGGAGTTCGACGACGGGAGAGAAATTCAGAGGATGAGAGGAGAAAGAGAAGAAGAGGGGCGTCGAGGGAAGGTGAGAGAAAATGAAATTAGAATTAGGTTTAGCTTATTTTTTAGTTTAAGGGTATATATATTTTCGGTATAAAATATATAAAAACATATATAATAATCTATATAATTATATATTATATATATAAAAATCATATAATCGGGTTCTCGGTCCGGGTCAGTTCTAAAAATTTGGAACCGACTATAAATCGAGAACCCGATAATATGTTCGGGTTTCACCGAGAAACCCGACTTACCCGTTTTACCCGACCCAAATGACCCAAAACCGAATAAATTTCTCGGTTCTTTCGGGTTAAGTCGGGTTTGGACACCCCTAGAATTTAATGGGTGTTTACTACAGTCTTTACTTTTCTTTAAGGGGCTTTCAAAGGCTTGCTTATACTCTTTCCATGGTTTTTGGTTAAACATACTCTTTCCATGGTTTTAAACTCTACTGTAAAATGATGAAAAATAATGAAAAGAAATGGGGAAAAAATACCTGTAGAAAATAGAAATATTGTAAAACTTTGAATAAGATAAGTGGTAACAGGGGGTGGGCCATGAGATAAGAGAAAGCATGAGATGGAAAACCTAATATAAAATTGAATTTTAGGTTGACCAAAGTGGCCTCAAACGTGCGCCATAGGGTGAGGTTAGACAATTTATTAGTTTTGTCCTATATTGAACCAGCCGATCGGCTCAATCGATTGAACCGTCGACCGGTAATGTGATCGGGTCTTGTACCGGTCCGGTTACAAAACCCTTGCTAACAACCCACATTTTGGATTTATTTGACCTTCCTCGAAAAGGTCATGAACTTATTTGACCTTTTTCAAAGTTAGAGCCCTTAATTGAGAATTTTCTGAAAGGTCGAGTCCCAATTTGAGATTTCAGCCTTTATAACCAACTAAAATTTTTTTTGACATAAATGCCACTTTGCACCCTTAAGTTTGCATCCAACTTTTTTATTTTGATTAAAACTCATCATAAAGTTTTATTTTTGTGCCACCTTGCACCATTTCGTCACAGTAGGACAAACGGCTCCATCACGACGTCCGACTTGGTATGCCACGTGTACAAAAAATAAAAAAACACATGGCACTCCACCTGTTAAAAAGGACACGTGCCACGTGTCATTTTTGTCCACGTGATATGCCACATCGGGCACCGTGACGGATCCGTTTGTCCTACCGGACGGAGGGTGCAACATGGCACAAACAAAACTTTAGAGTGCGTTTTGATCAAAATAAAAAAGTTGGGTGCAAAGTGGCAGTCCATATAAACTTAAGGTTGCAAAGTGGTATTAATGCCAATCTTTTTTTGATCAAGTTTGGCATGAATACAACCTACATTCACTAAAGAAAGATAATGCAGTCTAATAAAGGAAGGAAGCCGTTGATGAAACAGAATGGTATATTTTTATTTTTTCATCTAAAAGAAAGGGTGCAGCCCTGAGAAAGGGTCAATTATTTCCAGTTGCAATCAAGGAACATAAAAACCTGTATGGTTTGGTTAAGTGGAAATGAAAAGAATCAAACAATCCCAAAGGGGAAACTACAAGCATTTTTGCTGGAAAGCCTTCTCAGGATTCTGCCCATCAATTTGGGAGTGGTGTGGAAAATCATATGGCATTTCCTCAGCGTTAAGCCATGCTTCTTTGAAAACTCTCACAACTTCCTGGAAGACTACTGCATTGCCTTGTGGTGTCAAGTGCAATCCATCACTGAAAAATGACGAAACATATTTTCAGTCTATATTATCTACCATCAGAAATAAAGAAAAGAAAGCCGCTGTTGTATGAGAATGGAAAAATAAAATTGGACTTGATTGGCTCTTTTGTAGTAGACACAACTTTTGCAATGTATATGCACAACTTTCAATAAGGGTCTGCTTTAGAACACAACAAACCTCAGATACTTTTTCTGCCAACCATCTGTTTCCTGCATCTTGCTCCACAGGTTGATGGATCGGACGCCCAGTTCCTCAGCTAACTCAACACATCCCTGCGCATAGACTCCTGCCATATCATTTGTTCTCTCTGGTAGTTTCATAGCTTTCTCACCGTATGTTGCTCTGAAAACCAAATCATAAACTGAGTTCTGACATATAAGCAGTAAAATTTTCATGAAAACAAAATTTATGGTTATAGTTCTCCTGTCTGAGTTCTGAAGTTTCTGGTTGCATGGATTTCTAAGACTGGAGACTTGGACGTTAGAATTCAGGGATCTTAACATTAATGAGCCTCTTATTCCCTCTTTGTAAGATTTTGCATAGAAGTACTTGGTAGTAACACTTAGGAAGGAAATGACAGAACTGCAATGGAAATGTCACAAGTGAAGATGGCATGCTTGGTGGCTGCAAATGGCAATACTGATATAATCAAGTTTTATTTGGCTAGTGATGTTACTAACGCGACAGTGGTAGAAAGCCAGAGCAGTTTTTTGGTGGAGGTGTGGCATGGCATGGCTTTGATGACTTTAGAGTGCTAGAGAAAAGATGGATGTATAGGGAAGACTGGGAGCAACTATGGTGTTCTAGTTACGATCCATGGAGCAATATATTCAGTGGAACATGGATGATAGTGATGGCAAACCAGGTAGCAATTGTAACGAAACAATCTCTGGAAATGAATACTGTACATGTTTGAAGAGTCAATCGATACAAGAAAATGAGACTTAGGAGCAAACAGTGTTAGCAACATGGAATGGAAAGCCAAAAAAGCAAATATATTGTTAAGTCACAGAAAGCTTCAGTGAAGGTATCTTAGGGCTTAGACATGTAACAATAGAAGGAAGATAATTTCATAAAAGGATGACTGAAAGAAAAAGGAAAACAGAGGATGGTGACAGTGATGATAAAACAACAAATGTAGTACCAAAAGATAAATAAAAGATCCCTCAATATCTGAGAGAGAGAGAGAGAGAGAGAGAGATTAAAAGAAGGAAGGAGAATATAAAAAAAAATGTCTTTTGTACCGAGCGTATTCCATGCGGCCTTCCTCATCGATTGGTGGTGGAGATATAAGCACAATAAGCATGGTGGGTGAACATTCCTGTAAACAGAAAATGGTGACAAAGCGGGAATCATCAGAACCAGAAGTTCAGGAGGCACGTTTCAGGACAAATGAGAAGATATTCAGAAAGAAAATATCCCAAAATTTATGGAAGCAAAAACAGAACAACCAAGATGAGTTGTAGTTGAAGAAGCAAAATTGATGGCAGACGAATGTTCCAACTTAAGCTAATATAAGATAAGAACATTATAAAAGTATAGCTCCCCTCCAGTACTTTTCTATTCATTACTTTCAAGTATACCTTTAGTCGCCATTTGTATGGGTTCCACATTTCATAGGTGGGTCAACACCTGAATGGTATTGGAAACCAGTTTAGGGGATCTCAATCCTTAAATTATCCCTCAAGCATGATTATTTCAGACAATTGATACACAGATTTTCTGAGGAGACAATTCTTTCATCGACCACATCAAGAACTATGTTACAAGATATATCCAGTTTACTCAAAATAGATAACCAGTTTCCAGTTTTAATTATCTTATTGTACATTTAACCAATATTTACTTAAGATCACCAATTACTACTCATCCGGCAAGTGCAGGCTAACTTGTTTAGGTTTCTTTTAGCAGCACACTTTTTTGTTTTATCTTAGAATGGTAAGAAAGTTTGTTAGAAGATGCAATGAAGCATATATCAATTAGGTATTAGATGGCTAAAACACAAAAAATAATTGTAGTTAGAGACTACACATATTTACTGGAGAATATGCCCTGCTATAATAACCAGTCAAAGATTTTAGTGAAGAAATTAAAACTGAACCTTCAAATGCTTTACAATTTTGCTGAGGTTCTCCTTGTACTCTTCTACCGGGACATGCTGCCTTTCACTATTTCTCCCAAGAAGTGCTGCATCATTAGCGCCAAAGAAAATTGTGGTAGCAAGTTGATGTTTCTTTGAGTCCTGAGAGGAGAATCATAGATCTAAGGCTATAGTAGTTTGAAAGCTAGGGTAAGGAATGCCACAACAAACAGAATCTTAGCAATAGATTGCCTTTGGACCAAACAAAGCAAGCAAACAAGGAAATTTAAATGCCGATGGCAATCATCAATGAAATGAAAACTATCTCTGGCAATGCAGCAGCACAAGATCAACAAACAACAGCAGTATCAAATAAAATAACATGTACCCAAAAAAGACAGTAGTAGCAAATAACCTTACAAATCTGTTAAAACCTCAGACTCCAATGACTATCATAAATCTGTTATAAACTGAACAGCTTGAACTGTAAATGCACAGCAATGAGTTTTGCATATACCATCTTATATATCCTTAATGAGCAAACATAATGACTAAACTTAGTTTCTCTACCAGGAAAAGTCCCCATTTGATTTGATTTGATTTAAATGTAGAGATCTATCACTCATGTCAACAAAATCAAACAAAGTTCAGAAGCACAATCCAACCTAAGATTTTAACAGATTAACAACCCACTTGCAAATCTGCAACAATTGTTCAAAAAAAAAAAAAACCCAGAAAAGTGAAGAACTTTACCAAAGGGAAGAGATGATGCAACAAGAACAAAGCCCATCTGGTGTTGTATCCACCATACCCACGAACTAAAACATCAGCCTGCGGTTATTAAAAAGAAAGAATTGTAAGAATAGTAAAAGGACACAGAATTGAACAATGGGTCATTAGCAAGAAGACGAAAAAAAGAAAAAAGTTGAACCTTGCGGGAGTAGGTGTCAGCAAGAGAAGCACCCCAGCCACCCGGTCTAAAAGATTGTTCTGTTATTGAATCCCCAAATAAAACTATGTTTGGTTTCATTTTTATTCTGTTTTTTTCTTCTCGCTGTCCTCAGCCTCTCCCTTCAGAACACAGATTTAGTGTAGTAGGTGTAGGTGACTTGACTAACCTTAGAAACTGTCGGAGCTTGAGATATTGGAGTAGTATTTGGTAGTATCTTATTATGTTCCATATCTTTAGGTTTGGTTGGTTTAGTGGGTTGTTAATCATGGAGTCATGTGGCAATATTTTGGGTGTTCAAGTCTTATTTAAATCCTAGGTTGCCAGCAGTAATTGATACAGTAATGAATATTTTGGGTGTTCAAGTCATGTTACAGTAATGAAAATTTGGCTTAGCCGTTCCCGTTTGTTTTGTTAAAAAAAAGAAAAAGATATTGATATGTAATTTTATGATTTTCTTAATATTATCAGTAAAAACTTGCTTCCTATTATTTTGTTGTCTTTCTTCCTTTTGATTTCAACATTCGTACCAACTAAAAATACTTATAAAAGTCTACAACAGTATATAAAACTTGCCATGTGAAAAAAGAGGCAACAAAAAGCTATTCATTGAGACATGGTAACACATCAATGTTGGATTGGTTGTATTTGAATGGGATTTTTCATAAGAAAATATAATGTGCCCACTGTTTGATGGAGATCTGAAACTGAAAATTCGTTTGGGAGTTTAATCAAAATTGAGACGGATTTCTGTTTAACTGGCAACTAATTGGGGATGTAAGTGTTTGCACTTTGCACTTTGCAATTGAGACGGATTTCTGTTTGTGTTTTTGCCTTTTTGGTTTGTCACGCTTGTTTTCACTTTTCATTTCAACATGCTTTGAGGCAACCATTGGACCTAGCTTTGGGCCTCTTCTTTTTATATTTTTTAAGTTCAGCTTGGAGCTTGCTTCAAAGCAACTCATTGGGCCTAGTATTTTACTATTCATTATAAGAGCATTTGGAATTGGATTGGACATTTTTGCTAGAATCAAATTTATGGTTTATTCCTAGTGACCAACCTGACTTGAATAAAATTAGTCGGAATTAATATTAATACTTATTTATACCCATTGTTGAAAAGAAAATGATAACAATAAGAAATCAATTTTTGCTGATATGATGGCATGCTACATTTGATCTTTGCTGACATAAATCACAGAATATACAGAAGAAAAATCCTTGCAAGCTTGATCAAGTTTCCACTACCTTAATTAATATCTAAAAATTTCAATGGGGAACCAGATCAGAGAATCACATCTGCCTTTATGCCAAAATATATATTTATTAGCATATCAACAATTTGAGACTTCCCCTTTAGCAAAGAATATATGATGGGAAAAGCAAGCAAATACAATAGTAATCAGCAATGGTTACAGCAGAAAAAGTAAACAGAATGAAAGGATAGAAACATTCCAATTCCATCACTAAACAGCTAGATAGTGTTCTGGCCAAAAAAAAAAAAAACAGCTAGATAGTGCAATGCTAACCAAGCCAATAGTTTCTTCATCTATGAACTGAAAATGGGAAACCAACTAAAAAGGAAAACAAATCCCTCTACATGGAAGGATTTGGAAATAGGAACTGATTCTTGTGAGATTTGGGGTCTTTAGTCTGGACTCTGGTCTGGTCATCTATCTTTAGACGTACGAAATGCATAATTGAAAGGTGAACAAATAATGGAATGACAAGACAAACTAAGAACACGTTTTGAGCCCCTTGGACAAGTAGCAGATCTAGTGGAAGACATAGTATACTTACCACTACCTGATGTCCCCTAGCTACTCAGCAATAGTGCCATAGTCCAATCCTCCTCATTTCTTTGCCAATTATCCTTCCTTTCCATTCCACTGTTTTCAGAAGCTGCATAGTGGCATTCTAATAAGCATTCACATATATTTCTGGAAGGCCCTTTTGATGGAAGAAAAAAAGGAAAAAGTGAACCAGCAGGAAATTTTCTTTAAAGAGAAAAAAGTTAAGACCATCACATATACCAGCAACTGTGGGAAATTTTCGATAAACCTAGTACGGAATCTTAAGTTTTGTACTTGTTTCTAATAATTCATGTCAACATTTTAGCAGAAAGACAACTTTCTTTGAGATGAGAGTTGGGCATCCTTGCATTTAAATTGCAGAAGTGAACATAAGACAATAATTGGATATATAAGAATCTTGTTCATCTGAGAAGAGGGCTTGTTGAAAAGCTTCCAACTGTTAGGTGGATCTTTTCTTGGGAAATTTGTGCTCAACTGGTGAAAAAATATCAATAATAACTGTACAATCATCATGCCTAAAATCATGATGAGATAAATGATAAGGATTTACATCCAGAATAAGAGAAAAAGAGAAAACTAAATCAACACGAAACTATTTTTGTCATACTATCAAATTGATATATATGGCACCCTAATGCTTGCAGACAGTATATGCATCAGTAACCATGCATTCATGTAAAATAAAAATGTATAAAGCTTAAAGCATATTCTTCCTTTGCTATATTAAAGAGATTCCCACTCGTTGTGAAAAGACTACTACTACAAGCCTAATAGATATAAAGTTTATCTGCATTTACCAGTACACCATTGCCTTGTGAGGACTGCTTTCCACTAAAGTGTGCCCCCCTACAAGAATTTCAAATCCAGAGAGTATTAGTATTAACACAGACAAAAATTCACCTGTTCTGCCATTCTGCTGTAAATTGATGCATGTTAGACCCTCCCTTTTCAGCTTTACACACTCGTGCCGCATGATTCCTTTGTCACTGTGATCTTATAATCCCTTAAGATTAGCCAGGGAAAAGGAAAAGGCAAAGCAAATCACTATTTAAAAAATCTTTTTAAATACTACCTGACCAACAACATCACAGTTTTGGCATTCTGCTGCAACACTTTTCAAATCAGTATCTCTTCTAGACAACTCTGATATAATATCAGAGATATACTCTAACAAGTAACAAGTATGAAAATTACAAAGAAGATTGACCCTGTGAGGAAAATATGCAATATATTGGGTTAGCAAGATTGCCATACTAGAAAATGTCATCATCTTAATAAAACTGTGAGGATCCGAATCGAGCAGATAGAATTTAAATGTACATGTGTTTGAAAATTTTTGATTGTTTATTTGCACTTAACTTATAATGCTTTCACAAATTTCAGGAAAGAAAATTAAAGTATGATAGCATAAGAAATTCAATCTAATATCACTTATAGTTAAATAAACATTTCTTCCATTATCATAGATACCTCTGCCCAGCCTATCGGCGAAATACAAGTAAAGAACTGACATCACCCTAATGTTAGACAGAACAGGAGAACACACAAGCAAATTAATGTCTGTAGTTAACATGAACTAAGCACAAAACCTCTCGAGTGCTGTTGACATTTAAACTCACCACAAACCATAAGTACAATTTAAGGTGTCTAGCTTGATGATGAACCGTGACTGCTTTGTCCAAGTGTAGAAGGTCCAGGGCTGGGAGAATGCTTTAATTCAAGTCCCTTTTCAGTCAAGCTCGGGCTAATTTCACCCCTCAGTTGATTAATCCTAGGACTGTATGCCCTTTGCGATATTCTTGGGCTGTAAGAAGCTTTTATATCCCCCTGTGAAGATGGAGTTGTACTTGATATTTTAGGACTCTGTGTATGGCGAATTTCTCCACGGCTTCTTGTGATAATTTCATCCAGAATTTCTGCACTGTCAATATGAGTTGTCCTTGCCTGAATTTCCTGGTCCTGTCAAGTTTACAAGGATGGCAGAAGGCATGTTCAAATCCTGTTAGCTAAAAAGAACAAGGCAATACTTATTGCAACATGAACTACAAAGAAATCTTTGAGAAATCAGAGAACATACTTCAAAAGCCATGTTGTAGGCAACGGCTGGAGCTTCCTCATATTCTGCAGCATCAAGGTCTTGAAGATGTGCACCTTTGAAAAAGTTTGGGAGCAAATATTGTCGCACTGGTACAAGAAGCATGATCATAAGAGGGAAAAGGACTCCAGCTATTGGGATCCATGTTATGCCAAAGCATACTAGCAAGTAAACTGTCTGGAACAAGGTAAAGGCAGCAATTGTTTTGAAAGGTACGGTCTCAACAAAGGTTGCATGAT
This sequence comes from Corchorus capsularis, assembly GCA_001974805.1. Lineage (NCBI taxonomy): Eukaryota > Viridiplantae > Streptophyta > Magnoliopsida > Malvales > Malvaceae > Corchorus > Corchorus capsularis. The sequence continues at coordinate 6,435 of AWWV01013814.1, read as the reverse complement.
ACCCCTCCAACACCCTGACACATCAGAGAAGAAAATTGAGTAGAAATGAGGATATGATTAAGATACCAAAATGGAGTTTATATCTGAGAAGTACACAGGGTAGGATTCCTGTACTAAAAGGAACAAGAGCTAGATTTGGCTATATAAACGCCATCCCGGTACTCAAATATCTTAAATAGAAAGTAGAGAAAGGAAACACAACATACTTGTATCTTCGACTTGGAGCAGTGAAAAGCAATAATATCCTCTCCCAAAATTGATTCCCGGGCAAGCTTTCAATGGCCATGAAAGCAAAATAACCCCAGAGAACAGAAGTGGGAATCATCTTAAGAAGGGGCATAGCAGCAACACAACCACCAACCATCAATGCCTGAAGCAGGTTACTAAGACGTTGTTCTTTGACTTCAACAGGTAATAGATCATCAATTTCCTTATCCACGTCAAAAATGGTTTCATCAACAGGCGCATCAATGTAGCCAGTACTTGAGGCCAGTTGGATTGTGGATTCTTTCAGTTCTTTCAGTCCCTATTTTGCAGTAAAGGTCAGGGCAAGAGGGATGACGGTAGATGGTGAAACATCAAAGTAAAGAATACAAATTAATCTACCAGAGTGGATGGAAGTTGATAGACAAGTGGAGTTTGCATTTCATTGTATGCCTCTTGCATGCTCCGATATAGTTGACTCAGGTTTGAATTTTTACTTATGCTTTTGCGGGCTGTTGACACAAGCTTATTACGCAAAAGCTGTTGCCAATAAAACAAAAGAACAAATTTAATGATTTACATAAGTAAGCAGAACTAACAAAGTGGTAAGAACGAAACAACTTATGTAAGACAAATGTCCAAGATCATGTTTCTAGTTTCAGAGATTATTTTGTGAAAGATTTTGATAAAATAAAATACAAAGGGAAACCAAAGAGTTGGGTCAACTTATAATTTCACAGAGAAGGATAGAAGGAAATTTCAGCTGATGATTGAGATCTCACTAGATTAAATAATCTATGAAACACTGGTACATTCACATATCTTCAAGAACCAGTAGTAACTATCTATTACCTGATGTTTCAGGGTTGCTAAGCTTTTTGTATGCATTGGAGATTGTGGAATAACACCGTTGGAGGGTGGAATGCCAATAAGACCACATAGTATAACCTAGTCAAAGCCATATTGAGTGTTAACAAACAAAAATAATATCAAAGGACTTTCTGCATATCAAGCTGCATTTGTTACTAATATTTTTATTTTTCTTAATAGGTTCATCATTTGAAAACTGTATTGAAGACAAGGGCTCACCAGAAAACCCAAAAGAAGAAGGTCATAATGGTATGAAGCTGGCTTTTTCAGATTGAACTCTTTTTGTTGAGCAAGTTGTGATGCAACACTGTGATCAAAATAGTAAAGCACAGCAATCATGGTTGCTGGTATAAATGCTCCTACAATGTAAAGTGGCGGCACATTCGACATTTCCTGCACAATAAAAAACATTAGTCTCTTGCCAGGTTTCAGAAGAAAATTTAACAAAAATTTAGCTCCAGTGAAGGAAAGGGAGTTTACAGATGCTAGACATTTAGAAACCATAGAGGGTTCACCTTGATCACTGTCCAGTTAGAATATGCACCAGGAGACCATGGGTTTGGACTGTAAAGACGCCTTGGAATCCCTCTTGGAACATCTTTAGCAGGTATGTAAGATACAGCAGTCCACACAAGCACCATAAGTGGCACCCCGTAATCTGCTATAAAACCTCGAAGCCAGCCTATCAAACAAGATGCATATCTCGGTAAAAGAGAAGATGAAACTAAACTAAGAAAAAATGGCTTACTCCAACCATGGAACTAAAATAAAGTAATACTAACTTCATAAATGAATGAAAGAAGTTGAATGCAGTGATCCAATACCTGTTCCATAACGCCAGGATCTTGCTTTACGGCTCCTTAGTGCAGTGAGGAGAAGGCCAAAGGACAGAACTAGTGCAAACATTCCATTGCCAAACCGCCATGAAGGTTGCAAGGCTGCTTGATTAGGATTTTCTCTCTTGGGGATTCCGAACTCCTCCACAACACCCTGGAAATGAAAGAGTTCTATCAGTCTTGGAAGGGAAAACTGGAGAAAAATGCAGGTACTTTTGAATTTGAAATAACATAGAAAAAGAAAGTACTAGCCAACCTAAATTCTACTGGCACATAAAGCATATATAATCATTTCAATTCTCCTGATTAAAAGAACATAGCATTTTAATAATGTTAGAAAACATGAGAGTACTCACCCGAATAGCTTGCTGCATGAAAAGCATTGCAATTAGTAGACCAAATAATTCACCAGCAACACGTGTAAATCGATTAATAATAGAACATGCCCCTAGAATTGCCAATAAGAAAAGCAAAAGTGCCGTCCACACACAAACCCTGTGAACCCATCAAAGCAAAGAAAACAGCTCAGTGCTACCATAAAATCTATCTTGTTCAGTCCTTAATTATGCTGAAAGCAGAAGAAATACCATGCTGTCCAGGCTAAGAAGAGTTTAGGCCCCAAATCTTTCCGGTCCTTCACAAAGTTAAACATAAATGTATACATCAATACTGTTGGCTCAGCAACTCCAAGTATGAGTAAGGGCTGTCCTCCAACAATTGAGTGAATAATGCCACAAAGTGCTGTTGATGCTAGAGTCTGAACTGCAGTCAAACTTCCATCTGAAACAACAAAAAGGTATCTCTTAGAAATCATGACAGACATAGCAGAGCATGTAAACATATGTATAGTATCTAGTTTCTACCTGTATTTCTTTCCAGCTGCTCTCCAAAAGATATAACTGGAATTGCTGAAGCAAAGAAGATATAGGTTGTCGGCGCAAGGATCCTAAATGATCAAAACATAAACATATTGGATTATAACTTTGCAAAGCATTACATCAAAAAGATTGCAGTCTTGGACTTGAGATAGATATTGGTTTGGTAATAATATATGACAGCATATTGTATCCATACATAAATAGAGATGAGTAATATAAGTTACAAACCTGATACCTGCTCGGAAACCACCAGTCCAATCTTGCTTGTAGCATAAAAGCCTTCCTTTCAGATCATTCTTAATTCCACGGAGTGGAACAAAAGTTTCTTCCATGGCAGCTCAATATTGTGAAAACAAGAATGTTTTCCTTTCTTCAAGTTTTTACTTTTTAGATTGACAAACAAACTAATGAAGACAGATACAACACACAACACACTAACAAATATCAAACGACTCGAGAGGCCAGTATGGTAACTAATTTTTCATAAGGTAAGCTAAGTTAATTATGGGCAGAAGGACAAGAACTTGTTGATCATTGTTGGATTTAAGAAGATAAAAAATATCTGAATTATTCATTTCTCCTATATATATATATGTATAATTGACTCTTGGATCAGGCCTAATAACTAGATATTCAGAATAAAAGAACTTTACATTTCAAAGAATTTATAAAGAATGATTGGGGTATATATTGCTATGACAGATGAAAAGAATCAAATTTGATAAGAATCAAAGCACCTGATATTCAATTTGTCAGTAAAAGTCAAGGATGCTAACGAGCAAACTCCATGGGTGAATTGAATGAAGGTCTTAGTTAACGGAAAGAAGAGATGCTCCCCATATCTTCAGATCTTAGCTAACGATCAAATTCAACAAAATTTAGACCCATAATCACGTTTTTCTTTTTACCTCATTGTTCAAAAAAGGAAAAAAGAAGCTTTTTAACATCAACTAAAGCCCGCCAAAAGTTTCCCAACAATAACAAAAGTTATAGTTAGATTTGACAAATTACATGGTACAATCTTACATGCTAACAAAACCAGGAGTGAAAACTTTTCAAGCTAAAAGCTTTAAGAGTTTGGAAGCAAAGCACCAGAAAATTAACGAAAACCCATGATTATAAACTCCATTTGTGATCGTTTAAACCACTTTGAGGCAAATGGGCATTTACAAAAACCCAGGAAGAAACCTTCAAAGATCAGAATTAATGAAAGCAGAACAAAAAAACTGGCAATGGAACAAGATTAACGACAATCCATAATTGGAACCATAACAGAACAACTTTAAAACAGGTTTGAGGAAATGGGCATTAATCAAACAGAGAGAGGACAGAAGAAAGACAATGATCAAGTTTACATTATAGATAGGAAAACCCTTTTAAAGGAAGAACAGAAGACACTCAACAAGGACAAGAACAATGAGAGTTGTAGTTTGCAGTTACAAGTCACAGAAGCAAGAGGGCAGAGACCTATATATAAAGCATAAGAGCTAAGAAGACAAGGAAATGAAGGAGACAGAAGATTTCAGAAGTAGGCAAGAAAAAAGTTGGAGTTAATGAAAGCTATTAATGAGGATTGAGGGAAAATTAAGTAAATAAACAGAGAATTTTGAAGAGGTTTTTGGGCAAACAAAGTCTGCAATGAGAGATGGATTTTTGGCGTGAAACGAGATAGTGTGTGGTGACTAAGCATTAAATAAAACTCTTTTCTTCTTTTCAGGTCAGGCGTATATTATGAATAAAAACAAATCACCAATATCATTGAAAAAAATAAAGAATGAAGGAGAGAGAAAGTGAGAGACGGTGAAAGGTAGTGAACAAACGGTTGCTGAGAGAAGAAGTGAGCTGGAAAAAGCTTGATGTAATTCTTAGGGATGAAAAAAAGTGTGAAAATTTAACTGAAAATAGGCAATCAAAATGCAGCTGGTTTTGCATTGATGACAATACATATATGTATTTGGAGTCAAATCCTAGTCCTACATTAAGAAAAAAGGAGTTTTCTTATTGGCCTCCTCGTACATTTAATGAAGATTACAGTATAAAATTCTGAAGAATTTTTATCATTCTCTTTATTCACTCTGTTACAACTTACAACAATGAAACTTAAGTTTAACAAATCATCCAATTTCCAGCAAATCAAAATTATAATATGTATCAAGAAATTTGAAGGCTATATTACACATAATTTCTTTTCAGCTAGGAGTGAAATTGACATGTGCAGTCTACTTAAGCTAATTTTTATACCAGGAACATGTGATAATTTTTTTGCCAAATTCTTATATTTTTTGCTTTGGGGCTGATTTCTGCAGAGCTTTTCTTGCCCCTTGGTGAAGGGTGACATTTAAGAGCAATAATATAATAATAATATTATTATGGATGAGAGGTTGGGGGTGGCTTTGAGATGTTGAGGGTCAGACAAAAACAATGATGCAACCGAAAGGTTCCTGCCTGGCTTAGCCCAAAAAAAAAAAAAGTTCCCTCCTGCTGTAGTAGGAAAGAGACTGAAAAAGACCAAATTTAAGGAACAAATTGGACCAATTTGAATTTGTCTAAGTTAGCCTTAGATCTTATGTGAAATAACATTACAACCATCTTCCTTCATCTACAACCCCATGGCCATGGCCCCTCTCCTATCATTGCTAACATTTATAACAATTTACAACTAACATCTTTAATTTCAATGGAAGGTTCAGATTTACCAGCTAAAGTGGCATTTGAATCTTTCATACTCTCGGTCCAAAATGGATTAATTGCAGGTCAAAAAGGCCTCAGAATACCCTTAGTTAAACCAAAAAGGGGGAAAAAGTGGTATTAATTTGAACCTAAACTTGCATAAAGTGGGCATGAGATTAATTTGGTTCGAGATTTGATTCTGATATCATGACGAATACAAGTAGAGGAGTTCACGTTATATATTTAAACCATTCTCAATCTCGAGAGAGACAATGAGTAATCTTATAAAACCTAAATCCAATATCTTTAAATTCAAAATTAGATCTAATTATAGGATTAGAGATTGCATAATTGAGATTGTTCTCTCTTGCAAATTTCAAACAAGCCTTTTTCCCAGCAAAAAAGGGTAAATATTCATAAAGTTAAGAGAAGTTTCCAATGTAATTTCACCAGACTTGGAAGGACAACATGGGATTTCACAAACAGCATTGGGAAAGTGGCACTCCAGTTTCCATGCAGACTGATCTGATCAAAGTGCATGCAAATACCAAAGTAAAACTTTTTGTTTGCCCTCTTTTCTAATATGTTTTTCTGTGGAACTAGAAAAGTAACATGCCACACAAACTCAAAACCAACAACTTAGAAAAGAAAACCAGACCAATAATCAACAGATTTAAGTAAACAAATCTTAACGATCCAGATCAATCTTTTTTTTTATTACCTTAAAAGTGTGTGTATATAGTATATATTAGAAAGCTAACCTAACCTTTTTAGGTTTTGTCCTTGCAAAAGGTGTAGCTCAAAACAACTTCCATTACCATTTTAAAAAATTGAAGACATAATGCATACGTATTTATTATTCTCTTTTATCTATAGAATCATATATACACCATTATCGTTAAATATATAGTAATGCAACTGCCATATAAGGCAACTATATATATATATATATATATATTAATAATAAACAAAGTAAT
>AWWV01013813.1:0-22986 GCA_001974805.1 Corchorus capsularis | reverse complement strand
CCCCTGCTGCCCCCTCCCTAATTCCGCTACTGCATGTTGAAAAAGAAAGTAACAATGTTTAACGTCCTGAGACGATGCTGACAATAAAAAAAAACTGTTTTAACGTCCTGAGACGATGCTGAAAGTGAAGAAAAACTGTTTTAACGTCCCGAGACGAGATTGAATTAAAGAAAATATTTGAAGAACGAGGCTGACTCGTGTAGAAAAAGATAATTTTGCAAGGTTGCTACGTGAAAATGGCGCTGGACCAGAGAGAAAATAAGCGCGGAGCTTAGTTTTAGCTGCAGGAGCTTTTTAGAGAGGCACTGAGCACTGAAAAATGAAGAGGGAGAACCCTTTATATAGGGGTCGGCCTTGCCTTGGCAACCAAGGCCGACAGCCTCTGCTTTGCTTGCTGACTAAGTATTTTTCAAATCTGACTGACCCTTGCTTGATTCGCTTCCCTTTTTGATAATTCAAGGAACTTTCCTGGAAGATTTTTAGGAGATTTGATGCAATCTTCTTTCAAATTGATCACCAAGGCCGGCCATAATCTATCCCATATGCCCAAGACGCAATCTCCTCCATTCTGACACAATCTGACTTGACGGTGCTTGATTTTCCTACACTGTAATCTTGATTTGCTGCAAAAAATATCCAAATTGAATCTAATCTTCAACCAACACCCATACAGCCACGAAATACAACATATCTTGGCCATATTTAGCCCTTAGTTCGGTCAAAGCAGCAATTGGATCAAAAAAATGACTAAACCGGGGTGAAAAGCCCTATGTCCTTAATTGAAAGAAGTGCAAAAGTTATCATAAAATGGCCGAAATGAGCAAACCACGAAATTGACTTGCCTTCATCCATCCCGACCAGTTGTCCTTAATTGAAAACAATGGAAAAGTTACGTCTGGAGTCGTATTGAGCCCAAATTTCACCAGTACGGTTTGAAGTGAAATTTTTCCATAATGATCTATGAATTTCAAGGATCATCATGGTATGTTCAATTTCGGAGTCGCACCATCCTAGCCCTCTCAATTGCATTAATTTCGTGCTTTGTCCTTAATTGAACAAAATACAAAGTTGCAAATTTGACATAGATGATCAAATTAGGGCATGGGCGGTTGAGACTAGGCCTTATTGCGCCACACATCATGCCATATGCCTAATTTAGTCATGGCACAATGTATCCCAAAAAATTAGGATGGTCATCATATAAGAAATAAGCCTTTGAAGATCAAATAAGATGACTTTAATTATTTCTGACCATTATTATTGAATTAAATAATAATTATAAAATAATAATTATTTTTCGATAATTATTCCTAATTTTCGGCCCAATAGTAGTAATTAGAAAATAAAATTATTTTCCTAATTAAATTATGATCAAGGTGGCACCAAATCCAATCAAGCTTAGGATTTTAGATTAAATCTGAGCCACACATCTCATTCTAACATTATTGAAGACCAAATTACCCTTAAATGTAAATTGAGGTATCAACAATATCTATACTATATATAAAAGTACGAATAAGGGGAAACTTTATGTTTTCCAATTGTACTTTTTTTTCTAATATATTTCTAAATTGCCATTATTAAAAAATTTTAATTATTCCAGTATTTTGATAATGAAAATTTAGATTATCCTCATTAATTAGGATCCAACATGGCCAATAGGAATGCTCCACATCATCTTTAGCATCTAAATTTTTGTCCAAAACATTCTCCAAGTCGGTTTAGGAGAAGATCAATTCTGTCCAGAAATTTTAAGGGCAAAATTGTCCACTGAAACGACAGAATTAGGTCTCGAGGTAAACATAAAAGTTGTAGATCTTGGAATCCACTTTCCAATGGTACCTCATTTACATTTTTCTGAGTTTTGGATCAAAAGTTATGAATTTTCTTAAAAAAACTGCTCTTGTGAAGTCCTCCTTTGAATATAATTTTACAATGCTGCATCAGGGCTGAATTATTATTGCATCATAATTACTGATTGGACTTGGACTCCTTCTTTGGGCTTCCACATTAAGGAATTGTGCCTAAAAATATCAAATTTAGACTTCAAGACATCTGGCTTGGTAATTTTGGTTTCATGGACTCAAACAGGTCTAATGGGCCTACTGGGCCAAAATGAGACAAAATAATTAATTGGATCACTGCGTTAAAAGCCCAATTGCTCACAAAATAAATAAAATTTTGAGATAATTCAGAGTATATCAGAGTGCATGATGGAAGGAGTAGAGTTTCAAATGCCTAATGAACTGAGACTGGTATTCGCGATTTTATTAGTGCATTGTGAACTGTTAGATGTGAGGAAACTATGGAATGACTATTACAATGCAATGTCTAAGGATTATAAGAGAATGCATGGAAACTCAGTCCAGACACAAATTGGTTGCACATTACAGACCATTGTCTATTATCTTGAAAGCATGTGAAAAGCATCAAGAAGTTTGATTTGTCAGAGATATATTCTCAAAATTTTTACATCAGGAATTCAACGCATAAGGAAATTGCAGATGAATTGAGTATGAAACTCCATGGATAGATCTAGAAGCTGCAAATAAGTTAAATGAAGACCAAAAGATTAAAAAGCAAATTTTTTTAACCAGCAGAAAACGAAGGATATCCATTCAATTCAAGAGGAAACAATTCCCTATCCATCTTTGTTTCGCTATGACCATCAACAAAGCACAAAAACGGCAAACCTTCTTCCAACTCACTAAATGATTTTGACAAACAATTCCTAATGTTGAATATATCTGTCACAACATGTTTTCTTCCATGGACAACTATATGTCTCTCTTTCGGGGAATTTCAATGCCTTCAACGATAATTTTGGTCAAGTTAGAAAATATACAAAGAAGTAAAATAAAACATATAAAAAATGTTGTATATAAAAAAATCTACTTTCATAGACGTGGTTACGTTTCAATAATTGGATGCTTTGACTTATATTTAAATTGATATATATTTACTATTTAATTTAAAAGTTACTTCAATTTAATTATGTTTCTTTCGCACCTGAGCATTTGGCTCAATGGTAAGGTGCATGCTCCTTGAACAGCAAGGTCTCAGGTTCAAGTCCCACCTCAGGTTCAAGTCCCACCGTATTCAATGCATGTGGATTTTTTACTATGTTATGGGTTTTTTTACAATGACTATTTATTATAGTTTGTTTATTTGGTTATTTCTCATTGGATGATTGGGCAGATTTGAATATTGTATTCTTTCAAAAGAAATTATGTTTTTTTTCAACAATTTAATTATGTTAAATCACATGCTTTAAATTATAATTAATTTCAATTATTTTAATATTTTTTTACTTTAAACGTGTTCGGCCACGTGCAAGGCTAAATGCTCAATTTGGGGCCAAACGTTTGCGGGGATGCTCGATTTGAGGCCAAATGTTTCAATTTGAACAAAAAAGGGCAAACGTTTTCAGACCTGCTCAATATTGGGCTTTTCCTGACGGAAAATACGATTTGTGGTACACGCGCCGTTAACTCTAACTAACTATCCTACGTGGCATTTTCAAGTAAGTAACGTGTCTCTCCTTTTTTTTTTTTCTTTTATTCATTTATTCTTTATTCTTTTTAGTTTTTTCTCTTCTTTTTTCTTTCTTTCTTCCTCTCGCACGATTGTCTTCCTCCACGACCCAACCCTCCATAGCCGCCGCAGATTCTACCTTTCTTTCTTGTGTTGCTCCATGCTCCATCAGTCGTGATTTAACCCTTCTTCATGCCTCTTTCTTTCTCAAGAAAAACCATGAAGAAAACCTATCTAAATCTAGTCCAAAAACTATCTAAAATGCAAGCTTCAATCCTCCGATCCAACGAAGTTAGCCGTTAGATGGATCTCAAAATTAACTATGTTGCTTCCCTCCCTACTTAAAAACATTCTCACTGTTCGAATTTTAGCAAAAAAATGCCCCAAACCAAAACCCCCAAATATGAACCCTAATTTTATGTTCTACCAAAAGTTGATTTCTTGGGTATAGGAGCTAGTACTTGATGGAGGGATTTGGAGTTGATGGGGCATCAGCGGCATCAGCTTTGCGTAAAGGTTCGGAGGGAAACGAATCGGCTTTGCGTAAAGGTTCGGAGGGAAACTTCAAGAGGTCGTGATGCTTTAGAAACTGCAGACAATGAACTGGCTGAAGAACATGAGAGGACAGCTTCTTTAATGAGGAAAATTGAATCTTCAAATCACTTGGTGGAAGAGAGATGGGTCTTGAGACAGAAAGAACTTGACAAAGTACAAGTAACTATTTGAGGAGTCATCCAGGTGCCAGCTTCAGCTTCAGTTAGAAGAGAAGATTACCCAGATTGAGAGTGACTCAGACTTGACTGAAGTTTGCAATGTTTTGGACAAAGCAAATTCTGAATTGGTTGAGAAGATTTGTGAAGGACATGAAATTGAGTTTGAACAGTGGATATGGAAATCTATTGCTGAGCGGTTAAAACTTGACCTTGAAGAATGTCGAGAATTGCGTAGAGAACTAGAAGCTTCTCTTCTTGTGCAGGTGGAGGTTGCGGAAACTATCAAGCAAGAGCAAGACTGCCTTGTTAATTGGGGTATTTTTTTTTTTTGGTCTCCTCTTGTCGATCCTGAACTTGAAGTTACGATGGGATGAATTCAATCCATTCATTCCTAGGCTACCTGAGTTTAATTTCTGGTAAATGAAACTTATCCCTGGTTCCTCACCTGTTTAATGTTTTATGTGTTACAAAAACAGTATATTAGGCGGAGCAACACAATCTTAATTTGTTGGTTATTTTTTCATTTTATTTGGCTGAAATTTTTTTCCCGGGTTTGAATTGTTATCATTTGGATTTTTTTTCTCCAATTTATTTGGGTTTGAGTTGATATTGCTGTATTTTTTTTAACATTTTGCTGTGGAAATTTTTTTTATGTTATTAAATTTATGCCGTTAGGAGAAAGGTTTTTTTTTTAAATTTTTTTAAAAAGCCACGTGGTTTTTCCATTTCCACATGGCTAAATCAGGTCTAGGTGGCAAAAAGATTTCACCTCTCACGCTTCTAAACTGCAAGTATAATACACTTGCCTATTTCAGTCAGAAAAAGCCCCACATTGGGCAGGTCCGAAAACGTTTGGCCCTTTTTTGTTCAAATTGAAACGTTTGGCCCCAAATCGAGCATTACGGCGAACGTTTGGCTCCAAATTGAGCATTTAGCCCACGTGCAATACACGTGAAAGATAAAACTAGTATATATATATATATATTTGAAAGGCAAAATGCATAAATATTAATAAGAAAAACTGAGAACAACAGTCCTGGACAACAATACTCCAAGCAAAAACCAAACATATCAGTCACTCAATGGAAGAAACCAACCAAACAAAAAATATAAAACAGATAGAGCTCCATGGAAGGTTCAAATCCATATGGAACAGAGAAGGATAGATTATAAAGCGCATATATATATACACTATATATTATTTTTAACTACCATGGAAATTATTTAAAGGCCAAATTGAGGATTAATGTGGTGCCACCTTTTGGCTTTTTTTGGTATTTTCTCACTTTTCGGATGACTAAAAAACCCTCTATGAGTTTCCCCTTCCTTTTCCTGGTACCATTTTTTGTAATTACACATTTCCCTTCCTTAATTGCTTTTAATTAATGTTTCTACCTCCTTTTCTTTTTTCTTCCCATCAACTCAGCTGCTACTTCCTTTCAACTCCTAAATGCCGATCAATCTTCAGGTTTACCAAAAATCAAACATTTCATTACTCCCCTCTGCTATCACCTTCACATCTCTTTCCTTTTTCTTCTCCTTCCCCACCCTTCACCATGGACCGTTCAATGTTTTTCTCCTTCTAAATTAAATCACCCTTTCTCCAATGCGTCTATTATTATCCAATTAACACCATATTCTATTAACTCTTTACACTTTCTATTACTTACAAATAAAAGCATGTTCTTTGACCTTCTTAGTTTTGCATGTCTAAAAAGTTAGCTTAGACAATATTAAAACTAATCCATTTAAATTGCATTTTTATTGCAACCTTATATAATTCAATCAATTAATCAAGCAATTAATCAAGCATCACTCTAGAACAAAGAATGTCCATGGATCTTATATAAATGATTATATTAATATCCTTATTCAATCAGTTAATCAAGCACCACTCTAAAACAAAGAATGTCCGTAGCGCTGGCGCGGACTAATATTATTTTTAGTACCCAGGGAAATTACTAAAAGGCCAAATTGAGAATTAATGTGGTGCCACCTTTTGGCTTTTTTTGGTCTTTTCTCATTTTTCGGATGACTAAAAAGCCCCTCTATGAGTTTCCCCCCTTCCTTTTCCTGCTACCATTTTTTGTAATTACTCATTTCCTTTCCTTAATTGCTTTTAATTAATGCTTCTCCCCATGTTATCTTTTTTCCTCTAACCAATTCAGCTGCTGCTTCCTTTCAACTCCTCGGTGCTGATTAATCTTCAGGTTTGCCAAAAATCAAACATTTTATCACTCTCCCCTCTGTTTTCACATTCACATTTCTTTCCTCTTTCTTCTCCTTCCCCATCACTTCACCATGGACCGTTCAAAGTTTTCCCCTTCTAAATTAAACCACTACCTTTCTTCAATGTGTCTATTATTATCCAATTAACGACATATTCTATTACCTCTTTGCACTTCCTATTACTTACAAATAAAAGCATGTTCTTTGACCTTCTTAATTTTGCATGTCTAAAAAGTTAGCTTACAAAGATTTATGCCAATAGCAAGAGACAACATTAAAATTAATCCATTTAAATTGCATTTTTACTGCAACCTTATATGATGCAATCAATTAATCAAGCATCACTCTAGAATAAAGAATGTCCGTGGACCTTATATAATTGATTATATTAATATCCTTATTTATTTAGTTAACCAAGCACCACTCTAAAATAAAAAATGTCCGTAGCGCAAGTGCGAGCTAATATGACTTGTAATTATTATTTATTATAGATTTTTTTTGAGGAAATATTTATTATAGATTTGAATGCACTTTTTAGTTCCAATTTTTCCTATTTGTTTTTTCTTATATATGTATGAGAGTCAAAATTTTCAACATGCATTGCCAAAGTACATTAATTATAATTAAGCTGTTCTTAGTCAATTAAATTTCATTAGCCATTGCTTTTTGACTTGAAAATCTCTTTCAAAAGATTTTAATTAGATTAGCATATCAAGATATTTGTAAGCGAATATAGCTAGCTTAGACGGCCACTTGAACAATTTAAAATATTAAAATGAAATATATCCATAACCTATCTAATATATAAAAATGATGAGCGAATGATGCTATATATATATTTTTTTGTACATCGAATGATGCTACTTTCCATGCTTAACAGTTGTTACCATCATACCAAATTGCAATTATATTACTCTCTCTCTATAGTCATGATATACCGTCAAAATAACTGGGAGGTCTTGTACTGCAAAATAATGATCAATTTCATCATTGTGATCCGTTTAGTTCATATATTCACAAAATTGAGTCAATTTAGTCCATGTGTACTCACAAGATATTGGGTCAATTGAGTCCTCATTGTGCCTGCCGTTATTGATTGAACTCAATTGACCTAATCTTGTGAGTACAACTACTGAATTGACTAAATCTTGTGAGTACATGAATTGCTTTTTGAGTACAAAAACGAAATTGAACATTTTTTATAGTACATGAACCTCTTTAAATATTTTAATTGTCATTATATTCATACTTCCCCTCATTACTATTAATAGACAAATGCCTCTCAACCTCTAAGGCTTCTGTTGTTATTGTTATTTTTCCTAGTTTAACTGATTTTCCTTAATAAAATTAAGGAAAATCCCTATAGCCGCCTCTCCACTCTCCCCTTCTCCCTCTCCTCAGTTCTTTTAGTTCTCGTTAATGTTTCGACTCCTCCTCCTCCTCCTTAGTTGTCAAGTCAAGGGAAGGAGGATTTCTATTTTGTTAATTTCTTTGTTTTTCAATAAAGGATTTAGATCTACAGATCTGTCCAATTTTTATTTGAGTTTGTTTTCTAGTCGGTTTGAGTCAGTTTATTTTATCGAGCCAGTTTCAAGTGTAGTCTCAATTCCTTTCGAATCTGAGTTGTCGAGTCTGAATTTTATGATAGTTTTAAGCATGATCAACCTTTTATATATTTATTCAGATTTGTGGTAAATTAATCATAGTAATTCCTTTCTTTTGGGTGCCAAGGAAGAGATCTGTCTATCAAATCAATCATTTAATCATCGTTGATCAAAGTTTTTTATTTGGAAGAACAAGCAACAACGAGGGGGTGATGGACGTGATAGCGAGACATCAATATGATTCACGACAGGCGTTTTGGATTTCCAAGAAAGATCCAATTCTTCAAGTGCAAAAATTAATCGATTACAAAGTTTTACCGAGATTTGATGTAATGAGGGATGGTATTCCTGAAATTATTGTAAAATCGATTACTTAAATGAAAGTTATCTATTTTTCCTTAAAAAAATTTAAGACTTAAATAAAAAACTTGATAAAAAACAAAATGTTTGTTAAAAAACAAGGTTTTTGAAATCGGTCCGGCCATGGAATCGATGAAGGATCCGGTCGTCGGTTCGGTCTGATGAGGGAAATTGAAGTCAAAAAAAGAATTTCATACATAATAAATATTAATTGTTACATAACAATGACATTAAAAGTTTTTTTGATAGAGTGGTTAAGTAGTTTATAAGTTTTTTACTATGTTGTTGGGTAGGCCTACTCAAGGGCTCGAATACCTGCCAAGACCTGAAAGCCCGCCTGAAAAATGGGAGGGTTTGGGCAATAGTTTAAGGCCCGAATGTTGGACTTTAGACAAAGGAAAAGACTCATTTTGCAAAACAGATCGGGCCTTGATTTTCTTTCCAAAAGCCCGAACTCGGCCCCGTATTAGTATATAATATATTTATTTATATATATTATAATATGTATCTTTATTATTTTAAATATATAAATATATACTATCACTATGTAATATATAACATTACAATTGCATTATATAAAATTATATTTATCAGATTCTCCGGTTCAATCGTTGAACCGGTCGACACTAGGTGTTGACTAATCGAAAATTTGACACATTGTGCGCATCGGATAGGCCTCTGATGCTCGGTTTAATCAGTCGGACTGACTGGCCGATTTCGAAAACCATGGTTAAAAATATAAAATCTCATATTATTACCTGCCTAGACCCGAAAGTCCGCCTGAAAAATGGGAGGGTTTGGGCAATAGTTTAAGACCCGAAGATTGGACTTTGGACAAAGGAAGAGACCCATTTTGCAAAACGGACCGGACCTTGGTTTTCTTTCCAAACGCCAGAACCCGGCCTGTATTAGTATATAATATATTTATTTATATATATTATAATACGTATCTTTATCTATACTATATATAAAAGTACGAATAAGGGGAAATTTTATGTTTTTCGGTTGTATCCTTATTTTTAAAATATATTTTCAATTTTACCCTTTTTGTAAAACATATTTCTAAATTGCCATTACTAAATAGTGTTTTTAATTATTCCATTATTTTTTTAATAATAAATTATTCCATCATTAATTATTAGATTATATAATACGTATATTAAATTATAAGAAAGTCAATTTGCCTTTTTGTTTCCAACGTCCTATTTAATTTGGCAAAGTATACAATACACCGTCGGTGGAGTTTAGCAGACTGCACAAGCGGGTCCTGAAAGGTGCCATGTGTCCCATAGGGACTAGATTGAAATATTTAAAACTTAATTAATTAAAAAATGGACATGTGTCAACTCCATAACCCGCTTGTGGAGTCCAAAATTTACACCGCCGGTGTATCAAATAATTACCAATTTAATTTTGCTTTTGTTTTTATCTCCAACGTCCTATTTGGGCTTAGATAAGCAAATGTGCAATCGGTCTTTGCTTTGGATGGTCCAATTTCTCATTCCTATAGGGCCTTTTTTTGGTCCGTTTTGGTGGGCAATTAGTTTGAATATTCAAATCCTATATATATCTTATTAGGCCATGACTTTATAACTATCTATACTATATATAAAAGTACAAATAACGGGAAACTTTATGTTTTTCTATTGTATCATTTTTTTTCAAATATGTTTCTAAATTGCCATTACTAAATGATAATTTAATTATTTTACTATTAAAAAATAATATAAACAAGTCATATTAGCCTGCGCTGATGCTACGAGTATTCTTTGTTTTAGACTTTAGAGTGGTGCTTATTAACTGATTGAATTATATAAGGTTGCAGTAAAAATGCAATTTAAATGGATTAGTTTTAATGTTGTCTCCTGCTATTGGCATAAATCTTTGTAAACTAACTTTTTAGACATGCAAAATTAAAAAGGTCAAAGAACATGCTTTTATTTGTAAGTAATAGGAAGTGCAAAAAAGTAATAGAATATGCTGTTAATTGAATAATAATAGACGCATTGAAGAAAGGGTGGTTTAATTAAAAAAGGGAAAAACATTGAACGGTCCATGGTGAAGAGATGTGGAAGGAGAAGAAGGAGGAAAGAGATGTGAAGGAGAAAACAGAGGGGAGTGATGAAAGGTTTGATTTTTGGCAAACCTGAAAATTTTCAAAATTTTATAGGAAGGTTTATCAAAATTTCATTAGGAAGTTATCAAAATTTCATATTGAGGTCTTCAAAATTCCTTAGGGAGGTTAACAAAATTTCATAAGAAAGTTAAAAAAAATTATAAAAAGATTCTTGAAATTCCATAGTATCGTTATTAAAATTTCATAGGAAGGTTATCAAAATTTCATAATGGGATCATAAAAATAGTGTAATTATCATAATTTAATAGAGAGGTTATCATAATTTCATATGAATATTTTATTTAAACACGTTGCGCACGTGGTAGCTAAAACTAGTTATTTTAAATATATAAATATATACCATCACTATGTATAAATATATAACATTACAATTGCATTATATAAATTATATTTATCAGATTCTCCGATTCAACCGTTGAACCGATCGACACTGGGTGTTCACTAATCGAAAATTTGACACATTGTGCGTATCGGATAGGCCTCTGATGCTCGGTTTAATCAGTCGGACTGACCGGCCGATTTCAAAAACCATGATTAAAAATATAAAATCTCATATTATTACCCGATGGCCATTCAGTGTTAACATTGTTTTTTTATAATTGAAGTTTTTGTTTTTTTTTAAATGTTGAAATTATATATAACCAGGTTACTAATCTTTGCGCCGCCTATATTTTGGCATGTTTGACGATTAATAAATATTTTTCTGAAAAAAATTATTATCGCACACAATTCTATCCTTCGATCTTTTTTTTTTGGCATGTCTAGTTTACCTACTGTGCCATGTTCACATATAGATGCTGATCTTTGCAAGGCATAAACATGAGTGTTAATTAGAATTTTGAAGATTTACGGAACTCAAACTGTTGGCATTAAAAACTATATAGTTTGCCTTCATCTAGCAATCGACAACTCTCTATCAGCAAAAATATATAAAAAATATGATGATAAGATGATGAATGCAAATACCTAATATGCCGGTTCATAGATGTTCATTGGTTTGTTCATATCATTTCTGAGTTTAGATAAGCAAATTAAAAATAAAGTTTTTGTTGGCATTCACCAAAAAGTGATGAGATGAAGATGATTGACCCTTTTCATATATGATGAGAAGATAAAAAGGTGAATATGCCCATCCTAGGTGTGTCTATTATCATACAGCTACCTTATTTTCAATAATATTATAATTATATTATATATATCTCATTAGTCTAGCACTCAAGCTATAATAGCATTCTTTTTTTTTTAGTTCTTTTCCAATAGTTCTTATTAAGGGATTATTAATTAGTCAAAAATAAAAAGTTTTATATTATCAATATTAAGCTAGCGCTATTTTGGCCAAAAAAAAAAAAAAGCTAGCTATAACTAAAATTTCGACATTGTACCAATAAGTCACGTAGCTGTTGGCCAACTGTGTGTTTGATTTTATGATTAAGACAAAATTGTCTTTTGCCGACCTTGTTTTAATTGGGGCTATATAAATTTATAATCATTTTTGGTTAATATAATGCTAGTTAATTAATTAATGACTTAGAACTTATTAGAAGATCTTTGTTTAGCCTTCCTTTTCAAACCTAAATAAAAAATTATTAACAGTTGAATTTATAAGGTTTGATTTAGACACTTAAGAATTTGTATTGCCTTCTTCAATAATAATAATTTAAAAGGTTGACAAATGATCCGATGCATGCGAAAAAAAAAAGAAGCTATAATTAATAATAGAGATGCTGGCTAGTGATAAAAAACACTGATTAAAACTTTGATTCGATGGGGGCAAGGACGACAAGCACACACTGGCAATTATTGTCTTCATCAATTGTTTTTTTTTCTTTTTTTGACGGTAGTCTTCATCAATTGGTTTGAAGAGTACTCTTTCTTCTTCCCCTAATGGTCTAAGTATTAATTTGAATTATATAATAATGTATATTTGGATGACAAATTTGACAATTATTTGTCGTTTTGAATTTAGGTTGGTTTGAATTAAGTTTTATGAATTATATTGTGGAATTAATTGTTTCTTTATTCCTTCAAAAAAAAATTGTTTCTTTATGATTTGATGAATGAGAGCTTCATACATCACTTCATCTACTTGTTCTGTGCTTTTTTCCAAGTGGGGCAATGGAGAATTGATTGAAGGTAAAAAGATACAAAATGGGGTAGCCGCAAGTATAAAGATCAATTTGAATTCCATTCCATCAAAAACTTACATCATGCTTAAGCTAGCAAATGCTTCAACCCTCGAGGAAATGTTGCCTTTTTCTTCTTAGAATATACATAGTTCCCTTACTTATGTCATCTAGGAATCAAAGGGGTTGTAATTTTTTTTGTTTGTATGGATGTATTTGGAAGTCACTTTAACAAAATGTGTGGCAAGGGAGAAAAGAAAACGGAAAACATGGGGAAAAGTATATATACTACCATGTTTCTTCGTATATATATAATACGAAAATGCCACAAAGGAAATAAAAGGAAAGGAAAATAAAAACTTTTTTTTTAGGGAAATATGGAATTTTCATTAAGATAAAGAAAAGTTACAATCAGATTGTAGAGGGTCATGGAGTCATGGTGGCATGTCCTCTATCCAGACTAGTTTTTCATCTAATGACAATTCATAATGAGCTAGTTTATGAGCAACTACATTGTCATGTCTATTAACAAATTTAAAAAAACAACTATCCAAAGATTCCTGTAGAAGCTTGGCGTCTTCAAGGAGAACACCAACGGAAGAGAGATCAGTTTCGGAGGAGTTGAGTTTCTGAATGATGCATAGAGCATCTCCTTCTATAACCACATAGCGAAAACCCATATCTTTTGCCCATGAGAGAGCTCTAAGAACTGCATGAGTTTCAGCCAAAGAAGCATCCGAGACATGCTTGACTCGACCTGTACAAGCACCCATTGGAAGTCCCAAATGGTTTCGAGCAATAATCCCATAACCTCCTGTGCAATCAGAATCTTGAAATGCCCCATCAAAATTTATTTTGATCAAAGGAGCTGCTGGAGGGTGCCATTTTGGTATCACACGAGGCTGTTTTATACTAGCAGTAACCTGGCATTTCGCAAATTCCTTTGAATAAGAAAAAGCAAACAAAGCAGTTTCATAAGGCCGCACCTCTTTATCAAGAAAAAAAAAAGCTATTCCTTGCACCCCAAATTGCCCATGCAGTCACCAAACTAAGAGGAAACCAATCGGAATTGTGTTCGAGATTTGCCTCCTCTTTCGCTGGGTCTTCATCGTGCGGTATAAAATCATCATGAAGGAAGAAATTCCAAACATGTGACCAAACATCAGCAGCAAAAAAGCATTGTTTAACGACATGTAAACAAGTTTCTATATCTGCCTTGCAGCGAGGACAGACTCGATCCACCTCCATCCCTCGCAAATACAAGTTTTCCATAACAGGCAAGGAAATATGAAATAAACGCTAGGAAAATACTCTCACTTTTAGAGGAACTGCAGCTTTCCAAATCTAGCGGAGTATTTTCTTATCTGCTTCCAGGTCATCTAAATCAATTAAAGCTTCAGTGCACTGTTTCTGCAAAGCACGATAACCACTTCTTGTTGTGTACTGTCCATCCTTCTCAAAATGCCAAATCATTCTATCACATGGCTGACGACCACTAAGAGGAACTTGTAGAATAGCTTCTGCCTCATGGTTGTCAAAAGATGCCATAACTAACTCATAATTCCAGCAACCTCCATCAACATCTATTAAGTGAGACACCAATAAATCATTCGGCAATCGTTCGATACCAGATTTTGGTATAAAATCAGGAATTTTTGGGACCCATTTGTCTTGAAAAACATGAATATTTCGACCATCCCCTATTCTCCATCGCAGCCATTGTTCTAGTAAATCTCTTCCTTTAAGTATGCTCCTCCATGTAAAAGAGGGTCTCCATCCAAGCTTTGCAGTCAAAAAATTTAATCTTGGGAAATACCTCGCTTTGAGAATTCGAGCAATAAGACTTCCACTGTTCTATAAAAGTCTCCAATCTTGCTTGGCGAACATTGCGGCATTGAAGTTTTCCATGTCCCGAAATCCCATCCCACCAAAGTCCTTCGCAACACACAGTTTTTTCCAAGCTAACTAGTAAATAGATCGTGTATCCAATTTTTGTTTCCACTAGAATCGGCTCAGCATGCCATCAATTTCAAAAAATAAATCTTGTGGAAAGGCAAAAACGTTCATTGCATAAGTGGGTATTGCTTGTAAAATTGACTTAATCATCACTTCTCTCGCCCCTTGCGATAACCACCGAATGTTCCAGCTACCAATTTTCTTTGCTATCTGTTCTTTGATCCAATTAAAAGTAGCTTTCTTATTCCGGCCAACTAAAGTAGCCAAGCCTAGGTACTTCTCAATGATACAGTGCTCTGTAACTCCAAAAATCGCTTTTACCTCATCTCGAATTAACTGAGTTGTATTACTGCTAAATAAGACCATTGATCTTTCAAAATTGATCTTCTGACCCGTGCAATTTTCATATATCCTTAAATAGTCTTTCACCTGCTTGCTCTCAGCACTATTTGCTTTTCCAAATAGTAAGCTGTCATCAGAAAAGAAAAGGTGACACACCCTAAGTCCACGTTGAGAAGCAGCAACACCACTTAGTAACCCATCCATTTGTCCTTTTGATAGTAGAACAGATAATCCTTCGGTACACATCAGAAACAAATACGGCGATAAAGGATCGCCTTGCCTCAAGCCCCTTCCTGGTCGAAATTCCTCTGTAATATCACCATTAACTACAATAGAAAAAGAAACAGATCTAACACACTCCATAATCATGTCAACCCATCGAGCAGCATACCCCATTCTGAGCAAAATAGTTTCCAAAAAATCCCATTCCATCCTGTCATAAGCTTTGCTCATATCCAGCTTTAGTGCAAAGAAGCCATGTTTTCCAGTTTTCCTGTGCTTTAAAGCATGCAATAACTCAAAAGCCACCAAGATATTATCAGTAATTAGTCTCCCAGGTACAAATGCACTTTGGGATTCACTAATACAAACAGGCAGAATATTCTTGAGCCTATTAACTAAGACCTTAGAGATGATCTTATAAAGAACATTGCAGAGACTAATAGGTCTAAATTGGGTCATGTTTTTAGGGGTATCAACTTTGGGAATGAGCACAATAAGGGTTTTATTGACAGAATATAAATCTAAATGACCATGAAAAAAATCAAGACAACCTAGTAACAGCATCACCAACAATATGCCAAAATTTTTGAAAGAAAAAAGCAGGCATACCATCGGGACCAGGAGCTTTGGTAGGGTGCATTTGTTTAAGAGCAACAAAAATCTCCTCGGCAGAAAACTTTGTAAGAAGTTGTTCGTTCATCTAAGTTGTGATTGAAGGTTGGACAACATGTAGAATTTCATCATAGTGCGTTGAACCATTCGAGTTAGAGAATTTCTTAAAATAGCTAGAAGCAATTTCCTGAATTTCTGCTGGATCATCAGTCATGACTCCATCCTCCCCCTCTAACTCCCTAATAAAGTTCTTTTTCTTACGTTTAGAAGCTTGTGCATGGAAGAAAACAGTATTACGGTCACCATCCTTTAACCAATTGGTTCTTGACCGTTGCATCCAAAAAGTTTCTTCCTCTTCTAACAGCAAATTAATCTCTTCACGCACCTCATATTCACGTTGCTCAAAATCATCACTACTCTCCTTATCATTCAACTTCTTCAACGTCATAGTAAGTTCATCAATTTTTTACCATAATTCCCATGCAAGGATTTTCTAAGATTTTCAATACGAAGCAACAAATCTGTTCCATTTGAAAACTCCCATTCATCAAGGATCAGACTTTCACAATCAACTTCATTACACCAACCTTTCTCAAAATACTCCCTTTTGCATCTCACAGGGTGTTTGTATCTCTTCTTTTTCCTTGCCACTTCGGTTCTAATCATGATAGGTGAATGATCAGAAACACTAGCTACCAAATTATACAACCGAGTTGTTTGAAAACGAGCCATCCAGTCCATGGCTGCCACCCCACGATCTAAACGCTCTTTAACTAGTTGCCCTCCATGACATCTTTTCTTCCACGTAAATATGTTTCCTTGATAGCCTATATCTTGCAACCCACATTCCATCAAAACATCTCGGAATTCTCCCATTTGATTATCTGATCACAATCTACCACCATTCTTTTCTGCTTGCCACATAATCTCATTGAAGTCACCAAAACAAAACCATGCTTTCTTAGGATGAGAAGCAAGTTGTTTTAATAAAGCCCATGTTCTATTTCGCAAAGATGTATCCGACTCCCCATAAAAACCTGTTAGTCTCCGTTTTGCTGACCCCCTTCGATCATCCACAAGCATATCAATATGGTTTTGGGAATAACTAGCCAACTGCAAGTCAATAGAATCATCCCACATCATAGCTAACCCTCCACTCCTGCCAACAGCACTTACACCAAAACAAGAAGACATCTTACAACTACGCCTAATTCTATCCAAACTACTTCCGGAAAGCTTAGTCTCCATAAGAAAGATTACATTCGGTTTTTCTCGACGGAGAAGCTCATGGAGAGATCTTTCTGCTCGTGGGTTCCCAAGCCCACAGCAATTCCACGCAACACCTATCATTGTTGTCGGTGGGGCTGACCATCGGCCTCCACCGTTACATCAAGGGTAGAAGAAACTGCATAAGACTTGTTCTTGCCAACTGTAGCTTCAATATCCATCAAACTTGTATTAATGGCCTCGCTTAATTTTTCTCCTAAGGAGCTTGCCATACTACCCGCACCACCATTATGTCTCACCTTTCTTTTCCAGGAACCTGTACCATGGGATTTAGTTCACCCAAAATTAGAATTCGCCTCATTCTTCACTTTGTCACCATCAGAACTCACTGCACCTACCATATTCGAAAATATCAACCCGTTCTTCCCTACTAGTTCATCCACATCCATTTTTTGTTTAGACCCAATTGGCCCAAATTGGTCCAAGTCACAATCAGCACCTCTTTTCAAAAGTTTTTTATCCACTAAGCCCATTGCTTCATTGCGGCCCAAACTATTACTCTTGTTTGTGCTTCTATTTTTTAACACTTTTACTTTTGATTTTCATCCACAAACCATTTCCTTGGCAACTATTCCAGTCTTAGCAACTTCCGTTTTTTCCTTCCCTTTTTCCTCCAAAGAAATAGCTTTCAGCGCAGCTAAATCAATCCCTGATTTTTCGGGGTCATAGACCGTTAAAGCTTGCTGACTAGTCCCCGTTTCACACACAATCTCCTCTTTATATGAGGAAACGACATCACTATCAGATCCTCCATTGTTTCCGCCCGAAGATCCTCCAGTCTTGACTAACTTTCCTTGATTAACACTACTTTCATCTCCTAACTTTTCCGGCAGCATCTTCTTGCCACTGTCACCGGAACCCTCTTTAAACAATTCTCTCCGGCAGCCACTACTTTTGTCAAAATTCACCGCAAAATCTCTTCGGACTAAAGCAACTTCTGATCTTGCAGCAATATTGGAACCCGACCTCGATATTCGTGGCTTCAAAGGTGAAGCTCTTAACCAATCTCCATAGGGCGGAGAATCTCCATTATCTTTCTCGGCCTTTTCATTTTCACAATCAATCGCACAGTGCCCCAGCAATCCACAAGAGAAACAGAACTCTGGTAATCTTTCATACTTCAGATAGCCTCTCTTTCCCGAGTCAGCCTTACCAATCACAACCGTTCGCCGTAGAGGCTTGGTTATGTTTATTTCCACATGGACCCGTAAAAATCTAGACCAGCCCTCCATGTCCAATGGAGGATCCATAGCAATCAGTTTACCAAACTTACGCCCCATCTTTTCTGCCATCGGGAGTGTTCTTTTTCCAAGCGGAAGATCATAAATCCGAATCCAAAACGAGGAACGACTAAATTGATAGTCTTCAAGCCGTAAGTCCCCATTATAATCGGCAAACACCAACAGATGTTTATCGAAGGACCAAGGAGATCCCTCAATAACTCGATCTCAATCCGCTTCAGAGGCAAATTTGAATAAAAATAGGTTCTCCTCCAGAACAACAATGGAAAACTCTTTGTACAGTTTCCACACTTGTTTGAAAGTGCAGATCATCGCCTGTTTGTTAAAAGGTCGCACCGTCAACAACTTTCCAACCATCCAAAACTGTTCGGAACTATCCTTTTCTTGCACATCCGACTCATCATCGCTTACACAATCTTCTTCCTCTGCCGTCAAGGCCAACAAACCATACTGTTTAGATAGATTATCTGCCATCCCTCCGCTTAACACAACTTTTGAATCCATTCAAACAGATAAGACCAAACCAATCCAATAGAAACTAGAAAACTAGAAACTCTAAACTCGAATCAGGAACAATGCACTAGAAAAACTCAGGACTTGTCCACAGCAAGACTTAGAACCCTCTCATAGAGACTCGCTCTAGAAAGACTTTTCTAGGAAAATAAAAACTTTTAAGTCCTCATTTAGTTGAGATGGTTAAACTTTAAAGGTCGAAATTCAAGTAATTAGGGAGGGGCTTAAGTTTGAGACCTTTAATTTATGATCATTTTACATATATAAAATGAAGTACTAGCTAGTAATAATTAGGAGAATGGAGAATGGAAAGGACACCCAATAATTGTGTCCTATTTCCCATCGAGAGTTGTTAGGTCAATGGTTAGGTTTTGTAAGGGTTCATGGAACCCACCCGGTCTGCTAGCTATATATATGAAAATCATCATTATCAATTTCTAATAATTAATAATAATGCATTACGAGAAAATTCAGAAATTCATAATCCTCAATATTCTTTCTCTACTACAAGTTTAAAGATGCTTGGGTCAATAAGTTTCAAAATCTAAGTTTTAAACGAGTATACGCAAATATGTAATTAGGTATAATTGTGCCCAATTTGCAATTAATCAAGCGAGGCATACGATACTATATCCATTAAATGTTTTTTTTTTGGGTGCACGCTTAACCTAGGTGGATACTATATAATAAAGGAGCCTAATTTACATTAGGGCTTGAGGTTCGAACCCCTACCACCTATAAAAAGAAGAAAATTATACATAATACACAAAGATATCAAACATGTCATGAAGCCCTTGAACCTACTTGGTAGATGTTTTAGTTATTACTCTAAGGTTAATTGGTTATCAATCATATTCGGCCTAGACCTTGACATCTAACAGAAAGTTAGTTTTAGAAAGAAGAATATTACATATGATGATTGATAGACAATTATAAATTGCCAAAATTTTCCTCACACTTGTCTTCTCTATATGAAGAACAAGGGAATCCACTTGCTCCATCTTTAATTTTCTTTTTCCCAATATATAGGTTCATGCCCATCCAAGTTTCCATGCTTTAATTCTTGATGGGGTAAATTTTTGTCTCTCAGCTTTTGTACATAGTCACCCTACAAGAATTCTGAAATCAATTTGGCAAAATTAGTACTATATGATATAGCTAGGATACTATTGTGGAATCAACTTCGTCAACCCAGAAGAAAACCAAATTAATTAAAGGTATTATTAATCACCTTAAGGATATGCAAAACTACTTTTTCTTTTGAACATTAATTTGCCTCTACATTGGTATAATGGTTAAAAATTTTACCTTCAAATATCTAATACTCATTATTTTTTTAAAAGGCAGAAAATTTTATTGGCTTAATGAGCAAAAAAACCCCTTGAACTTATACAAGACCGTCAAATAAATCCATAAACTTTTATTTTGATCAAATAAACCCCTAAACTCTTTAAAAAGGTAAAATAATCCCTTTTCCTTAAGTCAAATTTTATTCAATTAATAAAGGAAAACTTGAACTAGACAAAATGTCTAGAACAAACAAAGATACAATGACAAGCTAGCTCCAAAACAATCCACGAAAGGAAAACCACCCAACATAAACAACAACAGAGCAAGAACACAAAGATTGACACAATGCAACAAAACGAACCCAAACTCACAACTCAAAAACTGCTTCAAAATCAACATGTGCCAAAGAAACTCCCTTTCCCGTTGAATTTGTCATCAAAACCTTCCCAATTCATCACGTGGAACACCCCGGCCCGGCCCCAATAACAACAAGACCCGGCTTCCCCTAGCAACGCCACCAATCAAAATAGAAATTGAGATCAATAAACTCCACAAAAATACCTCCCTTGTAACTTCATCATTTGGGACAAAAACCAGTGTTGACGGAATCGGATGGTCGGTTGAACCGGTTCAATCGGGAATCGAATACCAATTCGGTTCCATCACTTATATAAGATCAGAAGTCAATGGACCGGTCAAGAATCGGTTTAATCGGGCGGTTAGACGGGACCGTTGACCCGGATTTTAATATTATTTTATTTATTTTTATATTTTTGAAAGTTTTTTAATGTTAAAAAAATTGTAAGAGGTAGGATTTGAACTCTTGACCACTTGTATAAGAAAAAGATGTGTTAACCACTACACCAAATATATTTTGATGAAAGAATAATACATGCAAATAATATTTGGATAAGTAAAACTAGAATTTATAAACATTGATACACTTCCAATCGGATCGGACGGTTGAACCGGTCGGACCGGTTCGATATCCGATCCGCTTTTTTCAACATTGACAAAAACAAATACCAAAAGCATAACTAAAGCCACAAAATTTCAAAACACCAACATTGATGAAATATACTTTCCCCTTGTCAATACCAAGTAAAAGATGTTTCACTCCAGAACGAAAATAAACCCTCCTTTCGCACCCAAAGCATCCGACAATATGCTAATATATATCCTTTTCCCACAAATATCTAACAATACTACTATTGACTTCACTAATCTATAAGAATTAAGAAACAAAAATAAATCCAGCACAAAACAGAACATCACCAATCCAATTGCCCTTCTCTTTTCTTCAAATATCTAATATTATTATTTGCTTGATTAAAATAAAGATATAGGTTTTCCTATATAAAGCTCCAAAGACAAATTGAGCTTAGTTAAGGTAAACCAGACAAGGTGGGCTACAATAATCAATCAAATATGTACAAATTGTTTAATTTCCGTCTCCATGTGAGACTTTTTAGCTTTCTATTAAGATAGGCACCATATATATATGACAGCTATAGCTATAGCTAGATATTTAGATAGCCAAGTTCTAGTGCTAAAGGTATCCACGTTTGCTCTCTCTAAAATTGATGAAAGTAAAGATTCATTACATCTTATGAATTCAAACAAATTTGTAAAAGAGTCAATGCTGAGCAAACCCAAAAAGATACATATAATTAAAGAAAAAGAGAGTTCGTATGAATGACATAAAAAGGAAGTTATTTGAATATGCCTTCAATAATTTTGTTGAGCATTGAAGTGAAAGGGCCGTCGACCTTGATCTTACAAAATTCCAATAATATTGAAACAGATCAGAAAAGATAAGAATACAAATTTTTCACCTCCTTTTTTCAATATATATGTCCCAAATTCATCACTTAAAAATTGATAAACCATTTTATATATATGGACGGATATATATCCTCCCCATGCATTACAATATAGAAAAAGGGATCCATACACATCTCTTTATAATTCTATCTATAGCCATAATGGGAAAGAAAGAAGAAGATGGTTTTGTATATAATTATTCTTTAACCTATTTACAAATTTCAAATTTGGAATAGAAAATGTGCCATGTGAATGGAGTAGTACTACATGTATATATTTTCAAAAAGGGGGGAGATTCGAACCTATTCATCGACTAAAATGCTCTGCTCCTTTATACGTAAATATATAAAATTTAAATTGTTTATACATAATTGTTTTGCAAGAAATTAATACCATGCATATGTAATATCAATGAAAGTTCAATTAAAAAGTGTTTGAAATTGGTATTGTTGATGTCAAAAAATATCTCAACGATCAGCGACGATCAGTATCAAGTAGATCGAGTTCTGACGGCTTGCAAGAGAGAGACACCCATGCTAAAGAGAGATCCTTCTGTGGTGTTTGAGGGGAGACCTCCTCCGATGGTCAAGTCATTGAGGTCCACTTTCGTGTTTGTGGGTAGTAGTGATATCACATAATAGACCTCATGAAGTAGATGGTCATACCTTGACTATTTATAACTTAGAGACGGTTATCCTAGTAGGCTTGGGCCAATTTGGGCCGAAATAAAGTATGGTCAACAGGTATACTCCAACAAGAAAAGAGACCATGTAGGCGGCTATAAGGGGTTATTAACTTATTATATATAGCTATACATACATACATATATATATATATATATAGGCAAATTATACAATACACCGGCGGTAGAGTTTAGAAAACTATACAAGCGGGTCCTAAAGGGTGATATGTGTCCCTTAGGGACTAGATTGAAATATTTAAAACTTAATTAATTCAAAAAATGGACATGTGTCAACTCCACAAGCCGCTTGTGGAGTT
>AWWV01013812.1:0-24479 GCA_001974805.1 Corchorus capsularis | reverse complement strand
ATAATACACCGGCGGTGTAGATTTTGGACTCCACAAGCGGCTTGTGGAGTTGACACATGTCCATTTTTTGAATTAATTAAGTTTTAAATATTTCAATCTAGTCCCTAAAGGACAGATGTTACCCTTCAGGACCCGCTTGTGTAGTCTGCTAAACTCCACTGACGGTGTATTGTATAATTTGCCATATATATATATATATATATATGCAAAATTAATTTGCAAATGAAGACTGATGTAACATAACACCCGAGTTGTTAGCTCAACTGGTAGGTGTACCGTGCCTGGACCGTGAGGTCCTGGGTTCAAGTCTCGCGGAATGTGAGTTTAGTTTGTAATTTGTTTATTTATCATGTATTGTAGGTAGATGGTTTATTTATGATAGTTTCTTAGTTTGAGTTGATTTCTCATTTAGATGTTTGAGCATATAGAAATTTATTCTGATTGTAAAGAGATTTCACATGTACTCACTCAAAAAAAAAAAGAAAAAAGACTGATGTAACGTACGTACAAGTGGATTGGGGGCTATATTATAGATAGTGCTTTGGAAATTAGTAAGTAATTAAAGATGAGCTTGTAGGGTAGAGGTATGCACAAATTTCTTTGATCCTATAGTACGTACGTGCTAGTGATATTAAAACTTTAATTGGAAGAGGAGCTGACTATTTGGCAAGTCAAAAGATGTATTAATGTTCCTAAACCCAATGATGGACCGCCCTAAACCTGTGATTTCTCTTGAGGGAGCGTGGAAAGTCAATTGAAACTAATTTTAATTCAAATTTGTGAATTTTTCCAAAATCGGCTACCAACGAAGGCCAATGAAAAGTCAAATATATATATTTTGTTCATAAAATGTCCGAAACTTAATATCGGTTAATTATAGATTAATTTGTTTATATAAATGAAAAAAAAAAACAAAAAGTTGAAAAGTTTTTTGTGATATTTATGTAGATCAATAGTTGCTGTGTCTAGGAATTGAAAATATATTTAGGCTAAGCACAGGGCTTTGGTATTAGTCGTGGAAGAAACATGCAATAGCTCAAAATGTCAATAGCATGCTATAGCAATATCCACGTAAACAGCTAATCAGGCAAATCGCATAAGGGAATAAGGGTCCGGTGTCGTTTTGGCAAGCTCTATGAGAATCATACTGACTGGCCTTCCAAAGGGATCAAAAGTCAATTTTGTCAGAAGATAATTTTTGGATTAAAATTTTAAAAATTATTTTTTTATTAATATATTAATATATATTAAAATAAGAGATCACACAATACCTTCGATAAAGAAAAATAAATGTTGAAATTGATCCTCAACTCTTGCATCAACTTTTCTCCAATAGGCTAATTACTCAACTTTTCTCCAATAGGCTAATTACTCAATTAAGGGTAAATCGTTTCAGTTTCAGTTTTGATCTAATTTGAGGTAAAATCTTTTAATTTGATTGATTTGGGATAAAATATTTTGAAATTGCTTCAATTTAGGAAATGGCGTTAATTTAAATGTTGGATTGCTAGCTACCGCCCCCTATAAGAGTAGCAGAATATTTGATGAAGAAGGCTTAATTGTATTGTATTTCACTTGAGTATATATATAGTACAAGGATAGCTAAACATATAAGCTTATAGTTTGAAATTTACAAGTTAAACTAACTGATAAAGCTATGAATTTAAACTATGAAGTTTGACTAAATTTCCCATCTGTTGAGGATTTCGAATCTGTTGACGAGTTTGAGTCCTTATGTGATAGGGATTTGAAATCTTCTCCAATACCTCCCCGCAAGATGGATGCTCCATTGGAGACTCCAATCTTGTGTAGAAGCTTTTTGAATCGAGGATGAGATAGTGGCTTTGTTAAGGCATCTATAAGTTGCACTTTGGATGAGATGTGCTTGACATTGAGCTGACCTTCACTTACCTTATCTCTGACAAAAAAATAATCAAGAGCAAGGTGTTTCATCCTTGTATGAAATACAGGATTGGCACACGTATATGTGGCACTAAGATTATCACAATATACTGTTGGTGGCTGAGATGAGAAGAGGCACAATTCCTTGAGTAAGGACTGGATCCATGTCAATTCAGAAACTGCAGAAGCTATGGCCCTGTATTCTGCTTCTGTGGATGATCTACAAACCGTAGTTTGCTTTTTTGAGCTCCAAGAAATTGGAGAGCCACCAAGATAAATGATGAAAGCAGAAGTAGACTTTCTGTCATCAAGATTAGAAGCCCAGTCAGAATCGGAGAAGGCAGTGATGTTGAAATTCTTCTCTCGATATATGCAAAGGCCATGATAGATGTCCCTTTTAAATATCGAAGAACTCTTTTCAAGGCTGTAAAGTGAGTTTATGTTGGACGATGCATGTACTGAGATAGTTTGTTGATGGCAAAACTAATATCAGGACGTTTAAGTAACAAGTACTGCAAGGAGCCAATGATTTTCCTGTATTCTTCTGCATTTGCTGTTGTTGTGCCATCATCCAATTTCATAGGAATTGTTGTTGACAAGGGAGTATTGACCTCCTTTGCCCCTGCCACATTGGTTCTCTCAAGTTTATCATTAATATACTTATGCTGTGTAAGAAAAAGACCCTTTGAGTGAGGAAGTATGTTGAGTGCATATTTTCCTATTCTTTTAAATGTCCTATGAAGGTGTTTTAGTGACTTTTTGAGTTGATTTGCACTTAGTTTGTTCCTTTATGTGTTTTAGGTACTTGGAAAGTGAATTGGAATCAAAGGAATACATATGGGAGCAATTAAGTGAA
Source organism: Corchorus capsularis (assembly GCA_001974805.1). NCBI lineage: Eukaryota > Viridiplantae > Streptophyta > Magnoliopsida > Malvales > Malvaceae > Corchorus > Corchorus capsularis. The sequence goes on along the minus strand of AWWV01013812.1, from coordinate 21,721 downwards.
TCTGCAAAGAAGGGATCAACATTCACCAAGAGCAAGCAAGAATTTTCCTATTTCGACCTGTTTTCTCAACCTGCTCTCATTGAAAACTCGACCTGTCAGTATGGTCGAAACAGGCCACAAGGATTGAGGACAGAAATTTGGGCACGTTGGGCCTAATTCTTTGGGCTTGCTATTTCTAGTGGATATTTGACATTTGGGTCTAGAAAAATAGTGTGTGACCCATATTGTTTATTTAGTTGGTTTTAGACTTTATGGCAAAATTGTAAATTGCCAAAAACTTAAGCAAAAATTAGGTTAGCAATTAAAAAGGAGGCCGCATGTCTCAAATCAAGTCAGTTTTTAGTTTTTGGAATTTCTGGAATTTTTCGACAGTTGAACAAAGTTTTAGGAAGAAGACAAATTGAGAGATCATCTCTCTCTCTCTTGGTTCTTTCTCTTTCTACTTAATTTCTTGTTTATGTTTATTCATTATTTTAGTGTTTTATCTCTAAAATTATGAGTGGCTAAATTTCCCTTTTTCCAACTCTAAAGTAAATTGATTCTAGGGTTTTTAATTTATGAGGTTTTGTTCTTAATTTAATTCTTTTGATTAAATATTTTAATTTTGTCCTTAATGTTGGAAGGATTACATGTTTTAATTAATTAGAGTGCACCTAGTTAATTTTAATATGTTGTCTAAAGTTAGATCTTAATTCCTATATGTAATTGTAGGTTATTAAATCCCTAGTAACAACTTAGAGTAGCCCTCTAAGAGAAAATTAGGACTAAATTGAACATTGCCTATATTAGTGAATGTTGTTTAGAGGTAACTAATATTTTTCTAGATCTTAATGCAATAAAGTACTTGAACCTAGTAGACGATTGGAACTAGGTTGGTATATTTATTAGAATTTAGTCTAGGACTTGCGTCATGACTAATGAGGATTGAGGGAAAATAGGGATTAATTGGCATTTAGCGTTTAATCTACGTTACCTATCTAATTGAGAGAATTTACCTTTTGTACCAATGATTAAATTAATTACCTATGAATCAATGCTTTAGAGTTGGGAATTTCCATTAATTAAAATCTATCTTCTTGATTTACATATTTGCAATTTATTTATTTTTATTTCACTTAATTTATAATTAAATCAAAACCCCCCCATTTTTACTTTAAACTTGTTTGGTTAAGTAGTTAATAGCTTTAACTCCCTTGGGATTCGACTCGTACTGACCCTAGCTATAAGTTAGAGGAATTGCGATTTTTATTTGGTGTGTTGCGACGCGCATCAAAGTACTTCGACACCAAGAAAGTAATTGAGTGTGCCAAGGTCTTTAAGTGAAAAAGCCCTTGAGAGATCCTGGACAAAACTTTGCAGAATTGTGGAACCATTGCCAGTTAGAATAATGTCATCCACATATACTAACATATAAGCAACAATATCACCTTGTCGATAAATAAATAGAGAATGATCTGCCTTTGAATTTTGAAAACCCGACTGCATCAAATAAGCGCTCAAGGCTGAGTACCATGCTCGTGGTGCTTGTTTGAGACCATATATGGCCTTTTTCAACTTACAAACATAACCAGGCCGTGTTTTGTCATGAAAGAGAGGATGTTGCTTCATGTAAACCTCTGCTTGCAGTGTGCCTTGAAGAAACACATTATTGACATCAAATTGATGCAATGGCCAACTGTTTGAAGTTGCAATGCAGAGAACTGTACGAATTGTGACAGGCTTGACAACAGGACTGAATGTTTCATTGAAGTCTAGGCCCGGCCTTTGAGTGAAGCCCTTGGCTACAAGTCTGGCCTTATACCGAGAAACACTACCATCTGGATTTCTTTTAATGCAAAAAACCCATTTGCAGCTTACTATAGTTCTCTCTGATGGTGGTGGTACCAACTCCCAAGTGTTGTTCTTTTGAAGTGCATGAAGCTCATCTAACATAGCATCCTTCCACTCTTCATGTTTGATGGCATGTGTTGCACAAGATGGCTCAATGGATGGAGGAATGAGGTGTCTGGTGGCAATGAAAAGTTTCTTTGGTTTGTATATATTATTCTGTGAACGAGTAATCATAGGATGTATTCTTTGTGAGATAACCGAATGGACAGGAGCTTGAGGTGAAGAGGTTACCTGAGTTGTTGCTGGTGGATCATCATTAGAGAAAAGTTGCTGCTCAGGGGCGGAGTTTATAGCTTCTGTTGGCTGCACCAGGCTGGCATTTGTCGAAGTAGAAGTGGAAATAGATGTAGTAACAGAAACTTCAAACAAGGAAGGTGACAAAGGATCTAAATCAACATTATGTGCAGTGAATTGTGTTAACATCAAAAAGGACATGCCTAGAAACATAGATCCTATTTGTATTAATATCAAGATAATAATAAGCACTTTGATGCATAGAGTATCCAAGCATCACACAAGGGGCTGATTTCGGCTCCAATTTATGATTTCTATATGGCTTGAGCCAGGGATAACAAAAGCACCCAAAAGTTTTAAGTTTCATGTAGTTGGGTTTTTCTTGAAAAAGACATTCAAATGGGCTTTGGTTGGCAAGAATAGGAGTGGGCAGTCTGATGAAGAGATAAACAACAGTTGTAAAGGCATATGTCCAGTATTTTAGTGGCATGGAGGCTTGGTGTAATAGGGTGAGACCTGTCTCAACTATACTCCTGTGGCGTCTTTCAACAACAGCATTGTGCTATGGAGTATATAGGGGTGTTTGCGGTGTTGAATACCAGAAGATGCAAAGAGAGAACCAAGTTTGTCAAATTCACCACCACAATTAGAATAAATGGAAACAATGGTAGTTTTGAAATAATTTTCGACCATTTTCTTGAATGTAGGAAACAAGGCATAGATGTCTGATTTATTTTTGAATGGAAACGGCCAAGTATATTTAGTATAATGATCCACAAATAAGATGTAGTACCTGTAACCATCAATTGCAACAACTCGACTAGGCCCCCATATATCAGTATAAAGAACTTGCAAAGGAGAAAAAAAAGTAATAATAGAGATTGAAAAGGGCAATTTATGCATCTTATTGCAAGAACACAAATTACATAATTGAGCAGACACTTTAGTAGTGCTAGGTAAAGAAGATGAATTAATTAGAAATTGAAGAATCCTAGAAGATGGATGACCTAGCCTTTGGTGCCAAACATTGGAATTTATTTTGACTCCCACATAAGCTAAAGCTTGATTTTTGATGATTGGTGCAGCTGCCTGAAGCTCATAAACTCCACCATTACTCAGGCCTTGAGCAAGAGCCTCCTCAAATGGAGATCCTTTACAACAAAACAAGTAGGGAAAAATTTAACAGATGATGAGTTTTGAGTGCAAAATTTGTAAGCAGAAATAAGATTCATATCTGCTTTAGGAACACAAAGAACATTCTGCAAATTGAAATTTTTAGAGGGAGTGGAAATAGAGACTGAACCAGTGTGAGAGATTGGCAATGCACGACCATCTACAATTGTCAGCTCATCTGTGCCACCATACTTGGCATGAAGTATGGTGACATGATCTGAAGCACTAGTATCCATGAGCCAGCGGGGTTTGGTGTTTGTGGAAGCAAAATGAGCAGAGGGCTGAGATTGTTTAGGCCTTATCTTGTAACACAGCTTTGCAGAGTGCCCCGGTTTGTCAAAATATTGACAAGTGACCTTTGCAGATTGTTTCTTCTGAAAACTAGTGTCATTAGCAGAATATGATCGATTTGAATTAAAGGACCTGTTACCTTGTTTGTGTCCAGAGTGGAAGGTTTTTTGAGCCATATGAACTTATGGAAGAGCAACTTTAGAGTTTTCAAGCTTGTGCAGATGTGTTTCATAGTCCACAAACTTATAAAAAGTTCTTCAAAGGAGATGGTAGTTTCTCTGGCCCGTATGCCTGCTGCTAGTTCTTTGAAATCTGAGCCAGCACCATTTAGTGCATGAATAACAAGATCATCTTCTTGGACATGAGAGTTGATTAATGCTAGCTCATCAGCAGTCTGCCTAAGCTGCTGAAAGTAATCAGAAATCGACTTGCTGCCTTTTGGTGAAGTCAGTTTTTCACGTAGATGCATCATTCTGGACCTTGAACGATTTGCAAATAATTGTTGAGTTTTGTTCCAAGCCGCAGCAGAAGTTTGGCAGGCAGCAAAAAAAGGAACAACTGTTTCCGTTGAGGAGACAATAATGCCATGGAGTAACAACTGGTCTTGTTGAATCCAGTGTTCATACGCAAGATTTGGAATCAAGGAAGAAGGAGTAGATGTAGAATTGATTTGGGAGGGAGGACATGTTTTTGATCCATCAATATAGCCACCGAGTTTGTGCCCCACAAGAAGAGAATTAAACTGAGCTCGCCAAGAGGGAAAATTTTGGGGACTTAGCTTGATTGGTAGTTGAGCTGCAGCGTTGATAGTTATCAAAAGGGGTAAGGAATTTTTAGAAGAGTTGGAGTTAGATGAGGTCGAAAGGATATGAGAAGAAGACATTGTGAAAGAGAAAAGAAAAAAAATGAAGGTGGTTCACAAAAAAAAATTGAACTAACCTAGCTCTGTGATACCATATAAGAATAGTAGAATATTTGATGAAGAAGACTTAATCGTATTGTATTTAACTTGAGTATATATATATATATAGTACAAGGATAGCTAAACAAATAAGCTTATAGTTTGAAATTTACCAGTTAAACTAACTGATAAAACTATGAATTTAAACTACGAAGTTTAACTAAATTCCTATCTCGTTGAGGAGTTTGAATCCTTATGTGATAAGGATTTGATCTTCTCCAATACCCTCCAAAAGACTTTTTTGCCCTTTATGCCTTAAACTCAAACTTTCTACCCTTTCAAATCCTCTCAAACCTTCAACCTAAAAATCTTAATTTTTCAAGCAAATAACATCCAAAATCATGTCGGATCAAGTTCGCGGGAGAGACAAAGGACCGATGCAACTTTAGGGATGGTTTTTTTAAAAAAAATTAAAGAAAAAAAACAATTCTGGTTGAAACATGGCGAGGCGCATTATCCATGCTCCTTGCCATGGGGTGGGACGCATGGATAATGCGCCCCTTTGTTGTTGGTTTTTTTTATTAGTTTTTGTAATTTATTAATTTTAAAATTTAATTAAGGTTAATAATTATCAATTTAGTTATTAATTATTTAAAAATTAATTATTACCTCTAATTTTATATTTCTAAATATTAATTAAACCTACTATTAATTTTATGTACAAGACCCACATTGAGCGCCACTTGGTAATTGGTTTTTTTGACAAGTGTCAATAGTTAATTTTCTAATGTTTTGTTTATTATATTAGTATTCATTTAGTTTGGAAAAATTAAAAGGCATTCATCCCCTTTCCTATATAAAATAAAGTATCAAATAATTATAAATTAATTATAAATTTGTTATGAATATACATGTATGTTGTGTATGTCCATGAATCTAATTAAAGCATGGATAAGATTGATGACTTGGTTCATTCATACACATATACCTATGTGCTAAGTTCATCCCCTTATCTTTATGGTGATGTATCCATGTGCCTATAAATAGGCCACTTACTTTGTTATGAAATAAGATGAATGGGAACAATTTCTCCCATTCTTCATATTTTCTTCTTCTTCATATTCTATTGTCTCTCTATTCTCTTGTCTTTTCCATCTTTCAATTTTACTTCATTGATTTGTTTTGTTATCATTTAACAACAAAATTTCATTTCTTAACTGAATTTTCTTAAAAGAATTTATAAAATAAAACAACCGCATGCGAAGCGCGGCCGGGAAGTTCTAGTTTATTGTTAATTTCATAATTGGTAATTATTAACCTTAATTAACTCTAATTTTATATTTCTAAATACTAATTTATTGTTAATAAAAATTTTTACAGAAATTCATAATTAATTTTTACTATGAAAGAATTAATAACTAATTGGTAATTCTTAACGTTAATTAAATTTACCAATTAATAAATTAAATAAATTTTACAATTAGTAAATTAAATTAATAATAAATTTAATTCTTTTAAAAAAAAGGTCGAGGGTGCCCCACCACGGCGCGACGCGCCCCTTTGGGACTTGCGCCCCAGGGGGCGCCTCGCACTGTGATGGGGCGTCCCCAGGGATGCCCGGGTCATCAGCCCCAATAACGTGTCGACGACACGTTATTGTCCATTTTCGGAGTTCTCAGACTGTTCCACATTGGTGATTGGCTTGAAAATTTGAGATTTTTAATTTGAAGGTTTCAGAGGAATATGAAGCAAAGGGCAAAAGTGTCAAAAGGGGGTGGTAGGTAGTAAAAGGGGGCGGTATTTAGCAATTCCCTTTGAACGGGAAGTGATATACACACGTTGTAGAAAGCGTGAGATCTGTTGGCAAGATTATTATGATATTTTGATTTTTTTAATTTTTTATTATTTGTTTAAGTTTAATAGCTTTTTATATAAAAGAAAAATAAAAAGAAAAGAATAATTTATTGTTGTCAAAACGCTGTGGATAAACACACCATTAAAAAAACTTTCTTTTTTCCTTTTTTTTTTATCTTCGTTTCTCATATTCCCTCCGTCCCAAATTATCTGATCATTTTGGGTCAATGTAATTCTAAATTTGATCCTTAATTATAAAAAAGTTATATAATATTAAATTTTTAAAAATTATGTTTTGATTAAATTAAGTCTTAAACTTTTCAAAGCATATTTTTGAAAATTTGATTGTATATATTTTTTTGGTAATTAAAGGTCAAAGGTAGGATTAGTTTAACCCCAAAGGATCAGATAATTTGGGACAGATGGAGTAATTTTCTTAGTCAAAGAGTAATTTTCTTAGTCAAACCCTAAGTACTACAAACTAATTTCTCATACTAGCCACCCATGGGAAGATTGCTATTGACCTCCCATCCCTTCCTCCTCTCCTCGTTTGGTCTTCATCTACTTCGCCCACAACTGCGAAGGGCTTGCATCGTCGTGCTCTTCGTCTTGACAGTGGCCAATCTTGATGGTGTCCGTACTGATTTTCATCGATTTTTGGTTTAGTGTCCTGGTGGCAGTGGCGGGGACTTTGACCGAGGGTAGTGAGGATGATTTGGGTGATGCACGATTTTGAGGTTTGCAAAGGAATAGAGAGGATTATGGTGGTATTTGACTTTTAGATTTTAATTTTTTTTTTTGTTGAATTTTTGGATTTCAACATTGTACATTTATAAGATTGTTTAATGTGAAGGAGGAATCGATCGTCAAACGCCAATGATCAATGTCTATAACTGATGCTTTGTGTTTTTTAATTTTCTTTCTGTTGGCTCCGTTTTGGATTGTCTGAAGCCCTTTTTGGTTGTTGCTCTAGCTACCTCTTGCTTTTCTGTTTTACCATTAGCAATTAATACATCATGCCTTCCAAAAAAATGTAATCTCATCATTGACAATGAAAATTTATTTGATGTTGTTAAAAAAATGATTTAAGTTTCGTTATGGAATATGTTCATGTTTATTTTTTCCCTTTAAAAATAAAAATATAACGAAAAACTGGAAAAACATAAAAATCGCTTTTATTTGATTTTTTTTTATTTTTTACGTTTTTGATTTAACATATTTAATGCAATTTTTATTACAAGTTTTTTAATATAATATAAATAAACCCAATTGGAAGATTTAACAGTGCCACGTCAGCATCCGTTAGAACTGACGGCGCGTTTTACGCACCTGCGAAAAGCTATTGCCCCTATTTGATGTTTTGCCCTGAATCGAAACAATTTCAGAACGTTGCCCCAAATCGACCAAATTAAAAAGTTTTGCACTAAATTAGGCCAAAACTGAAATGTTTTGCCTTTATTTGAGCAATTAGCCTTTCTAATATATGTCTAAAGTTTTAATTTAATAGGGGTCGGTCTAACTATATTTGAAAAAAAATCTCTTACTCGACCCTTATTGGACTAAATAAAAATGTTAAATTCCTATTAAGAAATGACCCAAAGGTAAGGACCAATTTGAATATTTAACCATAAAAAATAAGTGTAATAAATACAAGGTAGAGCATAGACAATGATTCCCAACCTTTTTTTTTTTTGGTACCAAGAGAAATTTTTAAGGCCAGGAAAATGAAATAAAATTTGAAGCTGCCATATTCGCCAACTTCTTAGCTTCTCCTGCCAGTGGGTGCCACCCCTTGAAGAAAGCAATCTTCTGGAACCTATTTCTCAAGACTTTAATGTCTTCTTTAAGTGGGGTTTGCTTCCAATTGACCATAGTAGTGTCGTTGAGAGCAGCAAACCAGTTGTTCCGATTAGTCCTGCACCACAAAAAATTAGCCCCTGTTTCATTAAAAGCCTGTGTGATTCTATTGGAGTAGGCAAGAATTCTGTTCCTGGTACCTGCAGTATTTGGCGTCATACCTTTAAAGAAGCATTCATTCCGCTGTTTCCATATGAACCAGAGGGTTAAGGCAAACTCCACCGAGAACCAGTAGTTGTCTTGGAGCAAACATTCCTCTTTTCCTAACCATTGTAGAACCCAATCCACCATATTGATATCCACAAAAGAATCTGTTCTTATACCCAAAGAAGAGCCAAACCACAAGGCCCTAGCAAAAGGGCACAACCAAAAGAGATGATCGAGTGTTTCGGTTTCATTAGAGCAGAGGATGCATTTGTCATCAACATTCATTCCTCTTTTTCTTAGTTCCTCTCTGACTGGCAATCCTCTGTTGCAGAGTTTCCAAAGGAAAAGAATAATTTTGTAAGGGAGTTTAAGCTTCCAGAGGTTTCGCCATTCCTTTTCTCTGGAAAAATCTGTTGGATTGTCACGATCAAGCCTTGTGATAAACTCATAAGCAGCTTTCACTGAAAACTGGCCATCTTGATTGAATTTCCAAACACACACATCGTTTCCACCAAAGATGGAAACTTCTTTTTGAAGCAATTCAGAAGCTTCCTCTGGATTAAGAAGACCCTGGGCAAGCCAATCTTGCCATCTGTGTTCCCTAGGGCACAAAATAGCTTTAACTAGAATCGTGGGGTAGCCATCCCTTTGAGTATGACTAAGGTTTTTAACTTTTCCATCCTGAATGTGAGCCATTTGACCGCTCCAAATTTGAGTATCCAGACCTTGAATGCAGATATTCCTCTCTTCCAAGATACTTTTCCACAACCATGAGTCCCCTGGTTTTGGTTGAACTTCCTCAAACTTCTTTTTCTTGCAATATTTGTTTTTTAATTGTAAAGAGGTTATGGAATTTGGTTCAGTAATTAACTTCCAGGCTTGTTTACACAATAAAGCATTATTCAAGTCTTCTGCTCTTCTTAAACCCAGCCCACCAGCGGCTTTCGGCTTGCAAATATGTTTCCAACTTTTGAGGTGCAATTTCCTGGAGTTTTCATCATGCCCCCACCAAAAGTTTATGACTGCTCTGTCAATTCTTTTACAAACATTCACTGGAGCTTTGAAGGTTGACATCAAGTAATTAGGCATACTCGCTAATGTGGATTTAGCTAATATGAGTCTGCCTCCTGGGGATAGTAGCTTTGCTTTCCACCCCTGTAATTTTGAGTTGATTTTATCAACGATCTCCTGAAAGAAAGCTCTCCTTCTTCTTAAAAGACCCATATTCATACAAAGGTACTTTCCTGGTTGAACCACCAAGTTGTACCCTAAGATACCTTTGAACCATCTTTTTTTGTTTTGGGGGCAGTTTGGGCTAAGAAGGAGATCTGATTTACGAGCATTAATTCTTTGACCAGATAACCATCAAAAATTTTTTAGGATCTCCTTGACTTTCCTACATGTAAGCACATTTGCTCGAAAGAACAAGTAGCTATCATCGGCAAACATGAGGTGGTTGATAGCTTCACTTGTCCTGCTCATTTTGATACCTTGGATGCTTCCTCCATCCTGCTCTTTAGTTAGCATGGTGGACAATATGTTTTGGCAAATAATAAACAAATACGGTGAAAGTGGATCAACTTGTCTCAGGCCTTTCTCCGGTGAAAATTGTTCCGAGAGTCCCCCATTAAAGATGAGTTTGTAACTCACCGTATTAGTGCACTGTTTGATCAGCTGTATCCAATGAGTAGGGAAACGCATTCTTTCAAGGATGACATCAATAAACTCCCAACTGATTCTATCGTATGCCTTGTTCATGTCGAGTTTCAGTGCTGCCAAGTAACCTTTTCCCCTTCTCTTCTTCATTAAAGTATCAAGGATTTCACTGCCAAGAATGATATTGTCGGTGATGTTCCTGCCTTTGATGAAAGCACTTTGCAGGGGTGAAATGACATCGTTGAGTACCAGCTTGAGTCTGTTTACCAGCATTTTAGAGATAATTTTATAGCTTACATTGCATAAGCTGATCGGCCTGAAGTCTGAAACAGCAGTTGGTTCTTTCTTCTTGGGCACCAGAGTGATGAGAGTCTTGTTCATCTCTTTAAGTAAAAACCCAGATTGTAGAAAGGAAAGAATGGCCTCCGAGGTTAAATCTCCCACTATATTCCAGAATTTTTGGAAAAAAGCAGCAGGCTTCCCATCATATCAAGGAGCTTTGAATGGGTTCATTTGGAAGAGAGCTTCTTTGACTTCATCCTTGGTAAATGGTTTACTCAACACTTGAATATGATCTTGTGTTAACTCTGGGATGTTTAATTGAGAAAGAGCTTGCTGAATTTGATTTTTCGATGCTTCGCCTTGTCTAGAGAAAATCTCTTTAAAGTTGTTCAGGAATGCTTTTTCAATCTCTTTTGGATCCTCAATGACTTCTCCTGTTTTATCCATAATCTTCACAATTTTGTTCCTTGCTCTTCTCTTCTTAGTGGAGACATGGAAGAACTTTGTATTCCTCTCTCCCTGCACATACCAATTCGCCCTTGATTTTTGGAGCCACAGTAATTGCTCCTGATCAAGAATCAGCTCTAGCTCTTTCCTAATTTCCCTCTCTTTAGCAGCATTCCCTGGTATCTCCAGATTTGACTGAATTTCGCATAATTCTTGCTCCACCTTTCTTTTCCGCTGGAAAAGGTCCCCAAATACCTCCATGTTCCACTGTTTCATTTTTTCTCTTACACATCTAACCTTTTTTGTTAATCTGTAGGCTGGAGATCCTTGGATATGTGAGTTCCATGCATCTTGTACTACTTTCTGGCACTGTGGATGAGTAGTCCACATGAGTTCAAATCTGTAAGGTCTTTTGCTGAACCCTTTCCTTTTATTACTATACAGTACCATAGGACTGTGATCAGATGAAACAACTGGTAGATTCTCGATGTAGGCTTCTTCAAACCCTTCCATCCAGGCAGTGTTGGCAAAGGCTCTGTCAAGTCTTTCCCATGTTAAAACATTCTCCTCTCTCTTATTTGACCAGGTGAAGTGAAGGCCTTTAGAACTTACTTCTGTAAGACCACACTGATTGAGGCAGTTTCTTAGTTCCTCAGCTCCTTGTAAGGAATTACTAGTTGCTGATAGTTTATCAGAAGCTTTGAGGACTTGATTGAAGTCTCTCATTGTAATCCATGGTTGGTTCTGTGGAATTTCTGCTGCAATTTGACAAAGTTGCTCCCAAATCAAACATCTATCCTGGACTTCAGGGCCCCATAAATACAAGTTAGCCAGCTTTTCATGCCTTTACACTCTATGTACATATGAACTAAATTCTTATTCATTTTCCGGATATCCACTACTACATCATCATTCCAGCACAGTAAAATCCCACCACTGAGACCCATGCTAGAGACTCCAGCAAAATGTGAAAAACCCCAACTTCTAACATGATCAATAGCTTTACTAAGACTAGTTTTAGTTTCCATTACAAAGCAGAAGCAAATATCCAAACTCCTAATAAGGTCTCTACCACGTGATACTGTTAGGGGGCGACCAATTCCCCTAACATTCCAGCTAAGAAAACTCATAGGGACTTTGGAAGCTGATCAGGGACAGCTTGCCTTAACCCGCCAGTAGCTTGGTAAGATGGACCACCACCAAAGACTTCTAAGCCTTCCAACCTTTGTCTGAGGGCTCTTCCTTGTTCTGATTCTACATCTTCAATGTTATCTTCTTCTCTCTTCCTTTTCTGTCCTTCCTGATCTGAGTCCTCATCTGCCGGATTCTGTTGTGACTTAGTTGGGGAGGAAGGGCTGGCCATAAGAGCTGTACCAATATCTGCCTCATTGGTTACATAGTTAGTCTCAGAGATTGAGGTATATCTTGGAACCAAAAGCTGGCTAGATGTTAAGCGAACACCTCTTCCCGGGTCTAACATACCATCGAAGTTAGAGTTACTAGCTCTTAAATCAAACCTGTGCAGACTTTCTGTTATACCATGAGCATCAATGCTCCTTTCAAATTCCACTTCTAGTTGGAAGAGCAAATCTTGCCTATTTAGAAGGCCTTGCTCTCTGTTCTGGTTTCTGCTTGCCCCCATAGCACTAGACTCGGCCTGATCATTCTGCTTAGTTGGTTGAACTCTTGCATTAGTAAAGATTATTCCACCACCTGGAATATTAATCCACCTAGGATCATTATCTGGTGGTTGGATGAGGGGATCATTCTGATCTCTGGCTTGTATGTCCCGCAACATTTGTTGGCCATGCCTCACTACTTCCTTGCAGATAGCATCAAATTTTCCTTTTTCCTCTGCTAAAGCAGACCTCATCTCTTGAATTTCATCAAAGCTGTGTGATCCAGATGCGTTGAAGTAATTTCGAATTCGTTGAACTCTCGTGGTAGTCTCCTCAAAAGCTTCTGCTGGGTCAAAGTTTCTGTCCAGGGGAGGTAGATCTATGTCGATGGGAGGGTCAAAACCCAAAGACATAGTCACCAACATCACGGCCTCACTAGTGCTGTTGCCGGCGGGGTTGTCTGGCACTGCAACTTGAATTGGTTCCACCCGTATGGGTTCATCCATGTGTGCTTGGTTTGTGCCTTCATTTGGATTTGCTTCCTCTTGTTGAATGATTCCCAACATAAAAGTCCTATATTGATAATCAGCACATGAACAAGTAAAGCTTATGAACCGTCCAACCTACAAAATCTAATACAAAGCAATAATGGAAAAACAAATAGTAAAACTTAATTAAACCTTCTTATTCGTTTACTGTCAAAAAAAAAAAACCTTCTTATTCGTTATGTTCCTAATACTACTAGTCTACCACTACTCTTCTTTTTTTCCCTCGCGTACAACTATCATTGGAAAGTGATGATAGAGCACTAAAATACAATCGATTTGTATATAAATTGACTAATCATTTTCCATGATTTTTTTCGTTACATATTGTGCTTTAACTTTAACCACCTAGAAGAAGGGGAAAAGGAGAAATATATGGGAAGTAAACTCAAATTGATTGAAAAAATAAAACAAATTTCAAGTAAAATTCAATTTTTTTTTAAGGTTAATTTTACTTATTATATATGATTCATGAAAACTATAATCAAATTTCAATTAAGTACACATCATTCAAAACTATGCAATTAACGTACTCGAAGTTTTCTAACTTCAGTAACTTATTCTTTTTTTTTTCTTTTTAGGTAAGTTAGTAACTTATATTATATCTTTAATAATCAAATAGCTTATGTTTTTGAGAAACCGTCATTATATTGTGTTCTGTGTATTATAAGAAAAAACGATGTTTTTATAATCAAACAGGTGGGGTGTCCGGATCTCGGTTCAACTGGTTGGTTCGATGATGGATGCTTTTTTTTATCTTGCGTTCCATTTTGGGGACGGGAGAAGTTTTTGTTTTAATAGGTTCAACTGGTGGGTTTATTTCTATATGGAATGTTGAATTTTTCAATATAAAAATTGCGGCGGTTGAGCAATAGTTTTTCATTTGTGTTGGTCTATTGAGGATTAATGGCTTCAGATGTGTGATTGGCAACGTCTATGCACCTATAAATGAGGCAGGTAAGGAGTTTATTTGGAACAAGAAATCAGACCAAAATTATGCATCTTTTTATGGTCATTTTCCTATGCTTTTTGGGTATTTTATGCTTGATTACGCCTTGTATTTGGTATATTTGTGTTTATAGGTGTTAAAGGGAAGAAAAGTGCAAAATCACCAATTTTGTGCCTTTTTTGTGCCTTTTTGGATGATTATTTACACAAATATTTTCCAAGAACAATTTGGAGGAATAATGGAGCCAATATGATCGTGATTGAGGAGCTTGAAGAGTCAATTTTATCATTATAAGATTGATTTTCAAGAGTTTAAAGCAAAGGAGCAAAGTTGAATTTCAAGGCAAGAAGACATGTCAAGAGGCGTCGTAGCACTGGAGCACATGGGGCGCGAGGCAAACCACATGGGGTGCCAAGCATGCCACATGGGCGCCCAGCGCTAGTCGAGACATGCTACCAGCACCAACATGGGCGCAGGAGACCTGGGGCCTGAGGCCAACGCCCTGGGCGCACAAGCCAATGACATGGGCGCCCAGGGGGAGTTGGGGCCAGCCATGCGCGCGCACCAGCAAGCATTCCGCGTGTCTTCACCTTAAAGCCCCTTCACTTGTTTCCAGATTTGGTGACCCTTCTGTATTTTGGCCATAACTTTTGATTCAGAACTCCGAATGAGGCAAATGAGTAGGCGTTGGAAAGCTGACTTCAAGATCTACAACTTTCGTGTTTTGGTCGAAGCCCAGTTTTGCCGTTATCATGGACGAAAATGCCCCTGAAGTTTCTGCAGACATGCTGGACCTTGAAAAGCCCATGAATCAAGCCCAAGATGATATGATAAACCCTAATTCGGTACTAAGGGATAGCCCAGACCTGGAGGATGACTTTAAACCCAATTAAAGGTGGTTTAATGTGCTTAAATTACTATCTTGTCCTAGGTTAAGTTAGCCCTAAGTCTCTAGTATAAATAGCCACCTTTTCTCTCTAGAAAAGGAGAGTTGGCGATTTAGATTGAAGATTGGAGCTAAGGGAGCCGCCGGCCATACTCTAGGTTTTTCTATTCCTTTTGATGGCTACTCAATTCATGAGTAGCTAATCTTTTATTTCTCCAATGTAGAATCTTATTGATCTCTTGACATTTAATTTATGGGGAGACTTTTGTTCTTAATAATTTGATTTCCACTTGAATATGTTTCTTATCTCTATGCTTCATTTTATGTGTTCATGTCTTGATGGATTTGGAGGCCTACTTATCTTGATAATATGAATGCTAAAGTTAGATTCAAGTAGCTTGAGTCAAGCTAAAATTGGTCCAAGTAACAATTGTAATTCTAGGAGTCCTAGGTTCAATGGGATATCAAACCTTGTTGAAATCTTTAGGCCGAGATGGAAATTGACGTAGGCAAGTTTGGTATTGATTTATCATGCATGTGGATTAATAAAACCTAATGCTTGTTATATGAAGGGCTGAAACCATAGATTATAAAATTAGAGGTTAATTGTCAGCGAGATGCGGGTTAATCTTATTAGCATGTTGGAATTAGCATTACGTCTGTTCCTATACCAATTATTCAAGTGGAGTTGTTTAAGATATTGGAGAGATTATTTTGTTTAAAGGAAAGTTGAAACCTACGTCTTAGGATATATACTACTTTAGAATGATTTATGATGTTTAATTGATTGGCAATTAATATCAAATTCATGTTTTGTATCGATGATCCATGATTAATCTTGTCAAGGGTGAAATATATTCTATATTGGAGGCTTGTTTTACATAGTTGATTACTCAGTTTACTTTGCTCTTAATTTGTTTTGTTAGTTTAAATTTAGAATTACCATAACCTCTTCTTTCAAATTACTCTCTTTTTAACATAATTGATTAGTGAAGAAATTATCCTCTCTCCCTGTGGATTCGACCCCTACTTGCCCTAGCTAGTAGTTATTGGTTTGTGGGGAATTATCTTGTGATTTGATCAACGACCGATCAACAAGCTAATGGATTTCAAGGAGAAGCTTAACATTCCTTGGTTCCTTGGTGGTTCGTCCTTCCTTAGAGAGGGTTCTTTGTTTCGATCGGTGGACTTTTGGAGAAACATTTGGGTGGAGGGAGATTTTGCTCTTACAATATTGAAAAGTGTTAAGGCATTCAAATTTGGGTGGTGTGTAGGGAATGATTGACAATGGCATATGGAGCTAAGGTGGAATTTTTTTTTTTTACTGGAATTTGAGACTGTTTAAATGAGTTTCAACTAGTTGAAAAATCAAAAGATTTGCTGGTTTGGAAACCCCTTGCTTGCAGTAATTATTCGGCAAAGTCTTTTTTTCAAAAGTCTTTATCGTTTTTGATGTGTTGGTCTTCCTTTTCAGCTGTTGTTTTTACCTATGTTTCGGTTTGCTCTGTTCTACTACTTTTGCTCTATTATGTAACTTGCACTTAACCGTGCTTTTTTCGAAGTAAAATCTTCGTCCTTTGCCTTTAAAAAAATGTTTAAATATTATATATGGTAATCATATATCTCATAAAAGCATTTGGTGTGGTGGCAAAAATATATTTTTTACAACTAAACATAAGGTTGTGAGTGCAAAACCCATAACATTCATTCCAACCATCAAAACCAGTTCAACCCAGTATATAGTTGTCACCCTAAAGATATTTTGATAATGGAGAAATAAGGAAGGATAAAATCTTTCCAAAGTTGTCATCCTAAAATAATGGAGAAATACGGCAGGATAAAAGAGATAAGAGGCATTAATTGCTAAAGAATAAAGGGGATAAGACCCGTTTGCTTCCTAAATTGTTTTGAAATAGTTAACCAGACTTGTGGGATTGACCCTAACTTGCCTTATCTACTAGTTAGTTGGAGTTTCTTAAATTTTTATTTTGTCACTCGCTGACGACATGATCAGCTTAAAAACATTAGGTAAAAGCAACAGGGGAAAAAAAAACCCAACCCACTACATACCCATTTTCTTCCTCGGAAAGGTTGATTTCGACAAGACATGAGGTATTTCTTTTTAACATTTCCATTTTCCTTTTTCTCTACTTTTTGCTTTTCGACTTGTTTTCTTCTGTTTCTATGCTCGGTCACTTAAGGATGTAGGTTTTCTTGTAGTTTTATTAACTTTTTTTGGAATTAGGGTTTCTTGTAGTTTTATTAACATTTGTTGCTTCTTAAATGGGAATAAAACTGTAAATTGCTAATCATATGAGCGTCTAAATTGATAACTTCATTGCATCTTTATTCATGTAAATTGATTTCAGGGAGAATATTGCTAAACACCTCTCACTTCCCCGAGTTGAGAAGGCTGTTGAAGAATGGCTCGAGAATCGTGGAAAAGTTAAGAAAGCTTTGAATTTGTTCAGGCAGGTACTCCAAGAGCTTACAGAGATCATAAAGAACCCTGATGGAAGTGCAAAAACTGGGCTTTTTTTATGATATTAAAAGCTTCATTAAACAATCCACAACTAGCATACCCAGAATTCAGGCAATTACATGAAGCAACATCTAAACGGGGCATATATAGGATGGACCAAATAAGAGGACTCTCGTAAATGGAAAAATTGTTGCTCCTATAGTGCGTGCAATCAGTCGCCTATCTAGAAATACCCCTTGTCCGCTAGTGAATCAGTCCTAATTTTGTTGGGTCGTCTTATTTGAAACCCCAATTATGAAATCCCTTTCTCCCACTTCACACCTCGGAACACACCGTTCTTATAGAGAGAAAGACGCTTTCACATCTTCTTAACCCGAAATATCGTTCAACAATTCATTGCATTACCTCTTCTTTCGCCACTCTTGAGTATAGTGATGGATCCGGGAGAGTCTGCTTGGAAAGGAAGAGTACTTAGCCATTTCTCGTGTCGTTCTTCAGGGTCCTTCTCTTTTGTACTTCGACTATACAGTGCGTGTCTTTATCCATGGGCGAAGATCACCTTCGACGACCGATCTCCCTTTCCCCGGCTTTCGTTTCACCTATTCTTTACACGGCCTCAACATGGCCAACACGCTTTTGCAATCCTTGCTTAAGAGTTTTCAACCAAGCCAGGCCCTGAAGATGACCAATTCATGGGGCATAGAGGTGGGAGGGCAATTGGCTAAGCAACATTCTTCTCTTAGTATTATTTTTTGTCATTTTCGTTTATTTAGTTGCTGAATTCTTAATTTTCTGATAGTTCTTTCAAAGTGAGGTATATAAATGGATCAAGAAGCAAGTTTGAAGCTGTTCAACTCGTCGGGAAGAGCCATTCGTCCACTCTGCATAAAGTATGCCTAATTTTATCCCTCGCATGAGATGAACCCTCTGCATAAGGCATTCTCATAAGCTTAAAAGAAAGTCTTTCCTGCTCCTTGGAACGAAGGGCTGGTCCGATAGGAGCCAGGGGTTCGGTTCTTTCACTCAAAAAGAATTTTCCCGGCTTCCTTCACTGGCTAGGAGGGAGAAAGCAGGGTCCTTGCCTCTTACCGCGTAGCAGGTCGGATGTAGTTGCTTGTACTTTTTTCTACCCGTGTACTTATTTTAATCGGAACACGCCCAAGGCGATTATGGCGCTTTACGTCCAGACTTTCTGTCTGGGGGATGGAGGGCGTTTATATATCCATCGCCTTTTTAAATGAAATAAAAGAGTACCAATCATTCTAGGATAGAACTTAAAGGATGCTGCTTTATTGACTATTGGAGCTAAGAGACTTTCCCGCATGCACGTGAAGCTATTGACTCAAGCAAGGCTAACTCGTCATGCCAATCCTTTAGAAACTAGAAACCTGGGGTTGTAAGTTAACTTTGCCTTTTTTTTTTCCTTTGCTGGACTAAAAGCAATCGATTAGCTTGTTTCAACCTTTTACACTAGCTCGTAGACAAGCCTATCACCGTCTGACAACTCGTAAGCAATCGATTCTCTCAAGCTAGCCTTTGAACCCTCTGAACTCTCAGAATCTGCAATTGCTTTCCGAACTCGAAGCAACTTCAATCGGACTAAGGCTAGTCCTCGCATTGATAGCACTTTTGGGTGCTTTTAGGACCATAGAACGAAAAATCGACACCGGCCACGAGGTTACTCTGGGTTTGCTAAAGCAAAAAAACAGCAAAAAAGCTGGAAGTTTTACTGGATCAGAATCAACAAGAGGGGGAAGGAATATAGCGATAGGAGAGCCCATCGATTTTGACCCTATTGTAGAGCATCTTATTAAGATGGATCAAACTCTTATCGGAAAGAGTTTAGGTCTAAACCAGATCTATATAGATCTTTGTTGTAATGGCACCCAAAGTGACTACTTTATACACGTTTTACATATATATATAATTGAATATCATAACTAGACTATCTATATCTCCACATTTACCATACATATCAATAAGGCTAGTAGCCACAAATTCAACCCCATCAAGTCCAACCTTTTAAAATTAAAGCATGTTTAACTTCTTTTCAGATCGAAACATCCTTCACTACCACAAAACTTCAAAACATTGGGCTATCTCTTAACCTTCTTCTTCCTTTCAGCTTTCCTTTCTTTCAATTCTTTCTTCCTTAAAACTTCCTTAGCTTGCTTCTCACCTTTCTCCTTCTACACTTGCAATTTGATCTTCTCATCACACTTGTGCATAACCTTCAAGCAGTTAGCTGAAGCCTGAAGTATGATGCTTCTGCTCAGTGATAGAGGTGAAAGTCTGAAGGCATCTTTTGCAAACGGGACTTAAAATCAAACCAGTCTTCTCTTTCCCCAGAATTTTCTCCGTTGATTTCTCCGTCGATTTCTCCATGTTTCAACTTTCTTGAACAGAGCTCCGTAGCTTGGCTTTCTTAGTTGCTCGCTGGCAATTGCTCACGCGAAAGCCGAAAGAGGCCCATCGATATCGGGCCATAAGTGGATCCTTCATATTGAAAGGATCATAGATAAGAGTAGCTCCTGGGTCTGTTTTGAAAACAACTTTATTACAAAAAAAATAATAATAAAATGAGTAGTTTCTTGACTATTAATAAAAGAAAGAGCCTTGTTAATTTATGAGTTTTAATGAAAAAAAAAAAAAAGAGTAGTCTCTGGACTATTGATAAAAGAAAAAGCAAGCAAAATAGTTTCTTCGATTATGAAAATTGAATCACTATTGATAAAAAGTTAGCAAAATCACCCACTATGAAATATTTTGATCCAATATGTAAACTTCATACGGAAGTTGTCGTTGTTCTTAAAGAAGCAGGAAAATAGGCAAACACTTCAAAGCAACTATGACAAGTTTTTATAAATATTCTATAAATATTGTATAATAACTTCATAATAATCATAATAAAAATAATCATCATAACTTCAAGTTTGATAATCATAATAATAACTTCATAATAATCATAATAAAAATAACAATATATAATGTTACTCCCTTTCAAGGAGAGACTAAAAATTGTCCCTCTTACTTGAAGGACACTTGTCTTTTTTTAATTGGTAAATAGGGTAAAATGGAAAATTTGAAGAATGACCCTCAAACATTTATATTTTATTATATTTAGTCCTTTTTATTTTATTTAGCTTGATTTAACCCTTTAAATTTATTTATTTTATAAAAATCCTCACACATTCTCAAACTATGTGATTTAGTCCCTTAACATTTGATTCTATACAATTTAGCCATTCACCTTTATTTCTTATATCTTTCTTCTTCTTTTTTTTTTATTTTGCTGATTATGATTTGGTATTAGTAATCAACAATTTATGACATTTCTATAAATTGTTGATTAATATTCTATAAATATAATTTGATTCTATGCAGTTTAGTTCTTCACCTTTTTTCTTTAATCTTTCCTATTTTTTATAAGTATTGCTCATTAATATTATACAAATATGATATATATCAAATCCTTTTCTATTAGTCGATTTAGTTCTTCAAACATTTGATTCTATGCAATTTAGTCATTCACCTTCAAGCATTTGATTCGGTACGGTACGGGTATTTACAATATATATATATATATATATATATATATATATATTCTTGGCTCCTTTTGGGGAGTTAATGAGGCCTTTTAATTGAGCAAAAAAATATTTTTAAGAAATTAGATTTAGGGTTTTCACTCTCCTTATTAGTTGTCCTTACTTTCAATTAAGTTTAAATTATAATTTTCGGTTTCAAAATGCTATTCAACTCTCTTTAATTTGGTATTATTCTGAAACTTTTTGTTATTGTAATTTATTTATATCTTAAGAAATCAATAATTAACTACATATATAATTATTAAGAATTACTTTTGGGTTTTTAATATTATTAAAGTTGGCCATTAAAATGATTTCATTATTTGGGAGTTATAACAATTATAATGCTTTATTTGTATGGAGGTTACAAATTAACAATTTTGGTAGGTTACAAAAACATTGTAACCCCATTGGACGCTATATATATGTTGGCCAAGCAAGTTTTTCAACTTACTCTCATTTTGTGCAATAAGCGTTTTCACTCTTTGCTTTCAAATTTTGAAATGGGTAATTATTTGATACACCGGCGGTGTAAATTTTGGACTCCACAAGTGGGTTGTGGAGTTGACACATGTCCATTTTTTTTAATTAATTAAGTTTTAAATATTTCAATCTAGTCCCTATAGGACACATGTCACCCTTCCGGACCCGCTTGTGTAGTCTGCTAAACTCCACCGACGGTGTATTGTATAATTTGCCTTTTGAAATTAGTATGTAGTTTATCTCATTTTGTGTAATTATTAGGTAATAAAAGTTAGAAATTGAAGATAAATAGATCTTCATCCCAATTTTATTTTCTAACTGTAGGTTAAAAAATCTTTTCAAAACTTACATGGAATTCTTGCAATTATCATTTTATTATATCACAATGATGAGGTAAATTAATGTTTCTTTGCTCTGCTTTCACTCATCCCCCCCCCCCCA